>CATIWC010001930.1:0-281927 GCA_948472305.1 Vicia faba
ATATATATATATATATATATATATATATATATATATATATATATATATATATATATATATATATATATATATATATATATATATATATATATATATATATATATATATATATATATATATATATATATATATATATATATATATATATATATATATATATATATATATATATATATATATATATATATATATATATATATATATATATATATATATATTATATATATATATATATATATATATATATATATATATATTATATATATATATATATATATATATATATATATATATATATATATATATATATATATATATGTATAAATGTCCATATAAACAAATAAATACTTAAAAAATGCAAAAATGGTGTAAAAATGATTTTTCAAGTTTTAAACATTATTAGTAAAAATAAATGAGTCAGAAATAAAAAAGAAAGATCAAAAAGTCATTAAATCAAACAAATGGGCTCAGGGGGGTATGAATCAAGAAATATGGTGTAAAAAGCAATACAAAAGCTGGCCCAGCCCATGAGGCTTCTTCTTCAACCTCTGAACAAAATTATTCAAAAAACGCGCGCTAGAACCTCCATTCGAACATCCTGATTCCTTGATCTTTTGCACAAACTTCCAACATAAGAAATGTTAAGCATTGAATCACGATTCCAAATATATAAAAAACTCATTCTAACTCTCAGAAATGAGAGAGAATTTTGACATTCCCAAATCCTGACCTAAGTTTTCTACCATTTTCAAACCTTAAATTCTCATAGCTCAGGCAAAATAAATGAAAAGTAAAAGCATGTACAGGTTCAGGGGCATGAGTAGAACATTTCTTATTCACAAACTTAGAGTTGATGATGCCTATACTAAGAGTTAGAAGTTCACCAAAATACCTGTTCAGTTGAAGTTCTATCTGGCAATGGGGAAGCTTTCAGTGCAAGGTGATGGTTGGTATAGCTTCCTTGAGGTGTGGTGATGATGTTCCAATGTTTACTTTGCCTTGAGACATCTTGAATCGAGCTATGGACCTTCAACTGCAAAATGAGAAAGTGAAAATGGTGGAACTTGTTAGAGGAATTACAGGTCGTGTTTCAGGTCTTGGTTAGCTTGCATTGATGCTAGGAAATGTGTTTGATAAGCTTTGGTCAAGAAATCATGCAAGGAATGAGAGATGGTGTTCAATCTGCAGGCCTTGCCCTGTTTATGCAGTTTGAGAGTGATTCTGGGAATGGGAGTGTTTGGGAGGCCAAGGGCTCGTGTTCTAGCTTGGGTTGGATGATTAGAAGGTGTCTACAATGTTTTCTTCTGTGTTCTAATGCTGAGAGAGAAGTTGTCTTGTGTTATGATACTTTTCTTCACACTTAAGCAAACAAAGCCAACTTGTGTTCTAGGCATGTAGAGGGCCCCTAATCATGCTGCAAAACTCCTCCTTGATCAGTGTGTTATGCTCATAATCTTGTGCCAATTAGATTGTATTTGTACTTGTTGGATTTTCAATTGGACATAAAGCTACCTTTTGCAAAAATGGAAGAAATGCTTTATCTATTTTGGGATTAATCCTTTAGGCAATGCTTGAACACACAAAACATGGTCTTGGCACAAAGGATTGGCATTAAATTTATGAGTGTTGGATGGTTTAAGGACCTGTAATCAAGATATGCAAGCTGAGATTGAAAATGCCTAGTGTTATGAACATGTAAATTGACCAATTCAAAAGTGAGTTTTTGCCAAATTGTGAAATTCGAATCTCTCAAGTTATGAGGTTGTTTGATGAGTTCTTGGACATTTTAGAAAGCTTTGAATGTGTACTACAATCCATCTTTGAAATTCAAATTGAAATTCCAAGTGGAAGTGTAGGGAAAATGGCCTTGAAGTTGGGTAGAAAACCTTGCCAAAATAGGTTAAAATTTCACTAAGTTAAGAATGGTTTAGTGCCCTTATTCAAAAAATTGTAACTTGAGATACAAGCCTCATTTGGGAAAACTTTGTGAATCAAAGTTGTAGATTATGCAACAAGCTACAACTTTCATGTTTTGACTTTTGTTTGAATCCAAATGAATCTTGGTGAGAAAGTAGGGCAAAGTTGGGAAAAAATTAGGGTTTTTCATAACTTCGAAAAATTCTAAGTTATGAAAAATTCTCATTTCTAACCCTAATTTGCATTTTTTGATTTCTTGGTGAACAAGTTTCATGATTTGGCATGTTTTGATGAAAAATGAATCTTGACTCTTGATTTTGACCAAAAAGTCAAAGTTTGACTTTTCAGTATACAGTCAAAATTGATCAATTGACTGGGAAATTCAACTGTCAATCTTGTGTACTTGGGATCTTTTGAACTTGTTGAGCATGTCAAGATAATTCCATGGGGTCCTTGAGTCCATATGTGAGCTTGGTTTGCCATTGGTTGGGTCAAACAGTCAAAAATTGCCTTTGTGCAGTCAAAACCCTAAAAATGACCATTTTGCCCTTTTGGTGATCTGATCAAATTTCTTGTGGAATTGTGATCCAAACTTGATCAAATGGTCTATATGAGTTAATAATGTTGATGTGGGTCAATTTTCATGAGGTTTGACTGTCAATTGGCCACAGTTGACTTTTTCCCCAATACAGCTGATTTCTAGGTCAACTGTCTAATTGATTGGGCAAAACTTGGAATCAAGACTTGAAACTTGATGTGGATAAACTTGAGAGTCCAATATGAAGCAAGGAAGTCATCTTAGGCATTTTAGGTCAAAACATCTTTGTACAAACATAAACCCTAATTTGGGTCAATAGTGCAAGGAGAAGTCTTGAGCAGATGAAACCCTAATTGGATCTTGATCTTCAAGGGCTTTGTGGTGAGAAATCAATGAGAAATGGGAGGGAAAATTTTGGGGTACAACAGTTGCCCCTGTTCAATCTTCTTGAATCCGAAGAGTTAGATTGGCAAGCTTGCCTTTCGTGACTCGAGGGTAAAAGGAGATTGGACACTAGAGTGCCCTTAAATTTGCACTCGTCAAAGCAATGGATGCGGGAATGGGCTTAGAGATGCCATTTGTAGATGGGCTTAGAGATGCCATCTGGAATGAGTATCAGGAAGGTGTCAAGGCTTTGGACCATCTCTGAACTGGGGGTCTGAACAAGCAATAGATTGACATCCGTTGTTGGGAGGAATCCGTAAGTTGTTTTCAGAAGTCTTGAGAAGAATCTGAACAAGCGATAGGTTAACATCCGTTACTGGAGAACCCGTGAACTGTTTTCAGAAGTCTTGAAGTTGAATAAGCAATAGAGCAGCATCCGTTGTTGGGAAGCGTCTGTAAACTGTTTTCAAAAGTTGCATCTGAACAAGTGATAGATTAACATCCGTTGTTGGGAAGAATCCATAAACTGTTTTCAGAAGTCTTGAGAAGAATCTGAACAAGCGATAGGATAACATCCGTTACTGGAGAACCCGTGAACTGTTTTCAGAAGTCTTGAAGTTGAATAAGCAATAGAGCAGCATCCGTTATTGGGAAGCGTCCGTAAACTGTTTTCAAAAGTTGCATCTGAACAAGTGATAGATTAACATCTGTTGTTGGGAAGAATCAATAAACTGTTTTCAGAAGTCTTGAGAAGAATCTGAACAAGCGATAGGATAACATCCGTTACTGGAGAACCCGTGAACTGTTTTCAGAAGTCTTGAAGTTGAATAAGCAATAGAGCAGCATCCGTTGTTGGGAAGCGTCCGTAAACTGTTTTCAAAAGTTGCATCTGAACAAGTGATAGATTAACATCCGTTGTTGGGAAGAATCCATAAACTGTTTTCAGAAGTCTTGAGAAGAATCTGAACAAGCGATAGGATAACATCCGTTACTGGAGAACCCGTGAACTGTTTTCAGAAGTCTTGAAGTTGAATAAGCAATAGAGCAGCATCCATTGTTGGGAAGCATCCGTAAACTGTTTTCAAAGATCTTGAGAAGAATCTGAACAAGCGATAGGATAACATCCGTTACTGGAGAACCCGTGAACTGTTTTCAGAAGTCTTAAAGTTGAATAAGCAATAGAGCAGCATCCATTGTTTGGAAGCGTCCGTAAACTATTTTCAAATATCTGGGAAGATAATGATTTTAGTCTGTCGACTGATCTTACATGAAAAGATAAAGAGTTAATTGTATGCAATGTCATGATGCATGATACAATATATGTTATATGATATGAATGTAAATGGATGCGCATGTAAGCTGGAGAGCTATCTTGCAAAGGATAGATGAATCCGAGATGGCTGAAGATAAAAGTATCTTGACTGCTGCTGGGGAGAATAATTCCTGGTTGTTGCTGGAGAATAAGGAGTTTGGGCTGCATACCAATCTTCTGGGGAATTCCTGATGACTTCTACTGGGGAGTTCCAAGTTAATAGACTCATGCTGGAGAGGTAAGACTGAGAAACTTCAGCTTGGAGGGAAGTATTTCTGGCGACTTCACTGGGGAACTTAAGATTTGCTCTCCTAAAACTCTGTGGGGATAAGGTTCGTTAGTCTGGCTTCGCTGGGGATACTGAAACTTAAACTCTGAGGGGAATTGAATTCCTGAGGATCCTCTGGCTGGGGGATTGTAAAGACAAGTTACTGCTGGGGAACTTTGATGAACTCCGCTGGGGATAGGAAGAATTTTGGCGAGTGCGATCTTCCGTGGTTGTTAGCTGAGGATAACCCAGTTATAAGCCCTTGTGAGGAATAACTTTGAATAAAAACTCGGGGGAGGCGTCTGTGCTCTGCAGGGGATAAGCTTCCAGAATCTACTGGGGGTTTCCTTAGAGGGGTATCAAGGTATCCAACTGTACTTTCGGCCTATCAGTAATCCTCTTTCTTGATTCATAAGGAAATGATTATGTTCAAATGCATATGCCTATTTAACAAAACATTGGACGTTTCTCAAAATAAAACAAATAGTGCAAGAGAAAAAGAAAAAGGAAATGGCACAAATTTCTGGGAAAAGTATTTGCATTGACTTTTTATGAGTATATTTGTACAAAGGAGACAAATACCCTAGTAAGAGGATTTTGTCGTAAATATTTGAAAGATTTATACAAAATAAAGATGGTTATGTGAAATAATTCCATGGGATTCCATTCCGCTATAGCTTTCACAACTCTGAATATCTGTCCATTCAATGCTTCGTTTGACGATGACTAGATTGATCAGAAGCCTGGAACCGGTTGTCTTTGAAGTGATCCGACGAGACATAGTCATACGCTTTAATTCCCTAACTTTTGCCTGAATCGCCCTTTCGGGTTTTCGATCCACCGGGAAACCCCTTTTTGCCCAAGCCGCCCTTTCGGGTTTTCAACTTGCCGAGTGTACAGATTTTTTTGTTTTTATCCCTAATTTTTGCCTGAACCGCCCTTTCGGGTTTTCGATCCACCGGGATGCCCATTTTTGCCCAAGCCGCCCTTTCGGGTTTTCGACTTGTCGGGTTATTTTATGCGTAGTATCTTTTGACTATGTCTGCGTTCGCAGGGTGTGGAAAATCGTCGCCGTCCATGGTGGTCAGAATCATTGCCCCACCAGAAAATATGCTTTTGATCACAAATGGTCCTTCATATGTAGGAGTCCATTTGCCCCTGGGATCACTTTGCGGCAAGATAATCTGCTTGACTACGAGATCTCCGACTTGATACACTTGACGTCTGACTTTCTTATTGAAGGCCTTGATCATCCTCTTTTGATACGTTTGACCATGGCATATAGCAGCAAGTCGTTTTTCGTCGATCAGATTGAGTTGGTCAAGTCGGGTCTGCATCCAATCATCTTCATTCAAACCTGCATCCTTCATAATCCTTAGAGAAGGAATCTGGACTTCCATAGGCAAGACAGCTTCCATGCCATATACCAATGAAAATGGGGTTGCCCCGGTTGAAGTACGTACCGTCGTACGGTATCCATGCAGAGCAAACAGTAACATCTCATGCCAGTCTTTGTAAGTGACTGTCATTTTCTGAACGATCTTCTTAATGTTTTTGTTCGCAGCTTCAACAGCACCGTTCATCTTCGGTCGATAGGGAGATGAATTGTGATGATAAATCTTGAACTGTTCGCACAATGCAGTGATCATCGTGTTATTCAGATTCGTACCGTTGTCTGTGATGATCCTGTCTGGAACACCATACCGACATATGAGATTTTGCTTGATAAAGCGGGCAACCACATTTTTAGTAACAGAGGCGAAGGAAGTTGCTTCGACCCATTTGGTGAAATAGTCAATGGCAACTAGGATGAAGCGATGTCCGTTGGAAGCCGTGGGCTTGATCTCTCCAATCATATCAATGCCCCACATTGCAAAGGGCCACAGAGCAGTCAGAACATTGAGAGGGACCGGAGGGATATGAACTTTGTCAGCGTAGACCTGACATTTGTGGCAAGTACGGGAATGTTGATGGCAGTCAGCTTCCATGGTAGACCAGTAATAGCCTGCCCTTAGGATCTTCTTAGCCATTGTATGCCCGCTCAAGTGAGTGCCAAATGTGCCGTTGTGTATATCAGTCATGATCAACTCTGCTTCAGCTTTATCCACGCATCGGAGTAACACACAATCATGGCTTCGTTTGTAAAGTATGTCGTTGCTTAGGAAGAATTTAGCGGCGAATTTCCTTAAGAACTTCTTGTCGTTTACGGAAGCTCCTTCGGGATAATCTCTAGTCTCGAGATACCTTTTGATTTCATGGAACCAAGGTTGTTCCACTACTTCTTCGGTATTAATCTCGTGACAATGCGCAGGTTCATCCATTCGCTCGATGGTGATTTGGGGAGCCTCATTATCCCAGTTGAGTTTAAACATGGAGGACATTGTGGCTAGAGCATCTGCTAGCTGATTCTCTTCTCGCGGGAAATGCTCGAAGGTAATTTGCTCGAAATGAGGCAACAATGTCAGGACATGTTCTTTGTATGGGATAAGATTATGATGCTTGGTATCCCACTCTCCTTTGATTTGACTGATAACCAAAGCCGAGTCCCCAAATACGATCAAAGATTTGATCCCCAAGCCTATAGCAGCCTTGAGACCAAAGATGCAACAATGTCGGGCCGTGAAAGGAGTGTGACAACCTTCCAGAGAAATGAGTACTGCGCCAATACCGTTTCCAAGTGCATTTGAAGCACCATCGAAGTACAGGATCCATCGGGATCCCTTTTCGGGTCCGTCATACGGTCCGTTACCTTCAATGTTGTCCAAATTCATGATGTCCTCGTCCGGGAAATCAAATCTCATGGGTTGATAATCTTCGATAGCCTGATGAGCTAGATGGTCAGCTAGTACACTCCCTTTTATAGCTTTTTGGGTGGTGTACTGGATGTCATACTCAGTTAAGATCATTTGCCATCTAGCTATCCTTCTAGATAAAGCGGGCTTTTCGAAAATATACTTGATAGGGTCCATTTTGGAAATCAACAAGGTAGCATGAGTCAACATATACTGTCTTAGTCGGCGAGCAGCCCATACCAAAGCGCAGCAAGTTTTCTCGAGCAGTGAGTAGCGAGTCTCACAGTCGGTAAACTTTTTGCTAAGGTAATAAATAGCATGCTCTTTTCGACCAGACTCGTCATGCTGGCCCAAAACACACCCCATTGAGTTATCCAAAATGGTCAAATACATGATCAATGGTCTTCCTTCGACGGGTGGCATCAGAATAGGAGGTTCTAGCAAATACTCCTTGATTCTATCAAAAGCAGCTTGACAATCGTTGTTCCACTCGACTACCTGATCTTTTTTCAAAAGTTTGAAAATTGGCTCACAGGTAGAAGTCAGATGTGAGATGAATCTGGCAATATAGTTCAAGCGCCCCAAGAATCCTCTAACCTCCTTTTCAGTACGGGGAGCAGGCATCTCTTGTATTGCTTTTACTTTTGCTGGATCGACTTCAATGCCTTTGTTGCTTACAATGAATCCCAGGAGTTTACCAGACCTAACTCCAAAAGTGCATTTACTTGGATTCAGCCTGAGCTTGTATTCTTTCAATCTGGCAAACAGCTTCTCCAGATGTTCAAGGTACTCTTCCTCTGTTTGTGACCGAGCTATCATATCGTCTACGTAAACTTCAATATCATGATGTATCATATCATGAAATAAAGCTACCATGGCGCGTTGATAAGTTGCCCCTGCGTTCTTCAGCCCGAACGGCATCACCTTGTAACAGAAAGTGTCCCATTGTGTGACGAAAGTAGTTTTCTCCATGTCCTCGGGAGCCATTTTGATTTGATTGTAGCCCGATAATCCATCCATGAAGGAAAACACTTTGTGCTGAGCTGTATTGTCGATCAAAATGTCAATGTGAGGTAGCGGGAAATCATCTTTGGGGCTGGCCCTATTCAAATCCCGGTAGTCCACACACATCCTGACTTTGCCATCTTTCTTAGGTACTGGCACAATGTTAGCGACCCATTGAGGATAGGACGTAACAGCCAGAAAGCCAGCATCGAATTGCTTCATTACTTCTGCTTTGATCTTTTCGGACATGTCAGGCCTCATTCGGCGAACTTTTTGCTTGATCGGTGGACAGTCTTCTCTTGTGGGGAGATGGTGAACCACGATGTCCGTGTCTAAACCCGGCATGTCTTCATAAGACCAAGCGAAGATTTCAACATACTCATTCAACAACTGTATCAAGCGTTCCTTGACACTTGGTTCCAGATTGGCACCCACTTGCACCTCCTTCCGGTCTTCCTCAGTTCCCAAGTTGACAATTTCCAATGACTCTTCGTGCGGTAGGATGGCCCTTTCCTCTTGTTGCAGAAGTCTGGCTAGTTCTCCTGGTACTTCACAACCTTCGTCATCTTCATACTCGGCTAGATTGACTAGATCTTCAGAGTTATTGAAAGATATAGCAGAATCATCACCCATGGAATCCGGAGTGGATGGGTACCTGCATTGGTGAGTGTGGGTGTGTGTAAGGGATAGCCATCCTTAAACAAAAAAAATGCAAAAGGAAAGAAAATGAACACAAGCAGTTTATCAAATGAAAAACGTCCAATGAATCATTAAACATGGCATATGGATATGAAAAATAACCAAAACCCTTACAAATGGACCTACATGCCCCGGGCAAGGCATGGGGTGAAAAGATAGTGTACGGATTGTTTGAAAGTAAATATTACAGACCAAATAAGAAATGTTTAACAGATAAATTACTGATGAATAAAAGTGATGGGGACAAAGTCTTTTGCCTCCCAGTTGCTCAATCCTCCTTTGACAGTTGGATAAATCCACTCTTCAATGTTGCTCTCCTTGTCTTCGTCTTCCAAGGCGTTGATTCCGTAGGGAGAAATTTTGACTGGCGCTCTTTCAATCTTCGAACGGCGCATAGCTTTCTGGCCTGCGGCCGTGAATCCTAACCCAAATTTGTCGGTCTTATGCGGAATGTCAGGTAACTGCCCCCATGCTGAGTTTTTCCCTTCCTTTATTGCGGCCCTTGCGTCCTCCAGAGATGCCATCCTGGCCATCTGCCTCGGTGTCTCAGCTGCCAACTTTGCTACTGCTATTTCAGGAAGGACTTCTTCGAAATGCTGAAAAGGCGTTTCAATGAATTCCCCTTCAACCTCCACATATCGGAAAGAATTTAAGTGGCTAATCATGTACTCTTCTTCGCCATGGACAGTAATGATCTTTCCCTTGACAGGATACTTCAACATCTGATGCAAGGAGGAGGTGACTGCCCCAGCATGGTGTATCCAAGGCCTACCCAGCAAGCAAGAGTATGACAGACGGATGTCCATCACATAGAAAGTGGATTTAAACACCTCAGTGCCTATCTTGATGGGAATTTCAACCTCTCCATGGACCATTCTCTTCGAACCATCGAAAGCTCTGACAACAATATCACTCGGCTTCAATTCCAACCCTTCACAATCTAGTCGGTCCAAGGCCTTCTTAGGCAAAACATTCAGCGACGAACCAGTGTCGACCAAGACGTGCGCGAGAGTAGTTCCTCGACACTCGACCGAAATGTGCAAAGCATCATTGTGGTTTCTACCTTTAAGAGTTAGGTCGGCATCAGAAAAACCTAATCCATTGTCCGCAGTAAGGCTAGCCACGCAATTCTGAAACTGATCTGCAGAGGTTTCCTGGGGCACATGGGATGCCTTCAGGAATTTTATCATGGCTTTAGCGTGCGCTTCTGAGCAAAGTAGTAGTGCCAGCATGGAGATCTTGGAGGGGGTTTGCCCCAGATGTTCTACTACATCGTAATCACTTCTTTTGATTATCCTCAAAATCTCATCCATTTCCTTCTTGGAGGTTTCCGGGATTACCAAGGGTTGAGCCCTCGTCCTGACGAGCTCATCTTGGATTCCCTTACCTTTGTCAGCAGCGGTAGGAGGGACAGTACTAGGAACAACAACGTCTTCAATCAAAGGAGTTCTAGCAGAAAGTTTTATTGGTGCCGGGATGACCTTGTCAGCTGATGAGGGTCCAAAGACTGCTCTTGGAGGGGCAATCTCTGGAGAAAATATTCTCCCGCTCCTAGTGATTTTTCTAGTGCCCGCAATGTTACTAATGCTGGCTTCTTCATCATCCAAACTTTCTTCAGTTATTTCGATTTGTTTGATACCATGGTAGTAGACGTCACCGCCGTAGTTCCAAGGTATCGACTTCTCAGAAACATAGGGAACAGGCCCTGGCATTGTTATCTTCAAAGGAACAGATTTCGTAGCTGGTGTAATCTTAACAGGCTTTTTGACGGCCTTGGAAAGATTGGCGTGAATGGTTATGATTGAGACATCTTCAGTATGAACTGGAACAGCAGAAACTTTTTCAAACAAAATTTGTCGACTATCCATAAGGCCTTGGATGCCTTCCTTCAGTAACGGACAATCAAACGGCAGAGAGTAACAACAATAGCAGTCTTCTTTACATCCCAGGAAGATCCCGGCCCTCAACAGGTTCAACTTAATGGTTAGCAGTGGAGTAGTCAGATCACTGACATCAGCAACATACAAATCTTCTTCAATGGCATTGACATTTCGGCCGTGCTTCGGCATGGGTGTAGATATCACATTAGGCTTCTCTGGAGCGTCAAACTCCACCTCCTTCGCCTCTATCAGGTCTTGGATTTTATGCTTGAGTGCCCAACAATCATTGGTGTCGTGTCCAACACTGTCTGAATGGTAGGCGCATTTAGCATTAGCATGATAATGCAGAGAGGACGTATTCACATTCTTTGGTGCCTCCTTGATGGTGGCGAGGTTCAACTTCAACAGATGGGGAAGCACTTGCGCTGGAGTCATATTAATGCGGGTGAACTGCCGTTGTGGCCGTTCCACCCGTTGTTGATTTGGTCTGGACTGGTTATAGCGAGGCTGCTCACTTGGAGTGTTTTGAATCATTACGGCCCCCACAGTTGGCCGATGCTCCGTCTTCCCTGCTCTTCTCTGAGAATATACCACAGCTGTTTCCTTCTTAAAAGGCTTCTTCTCAACACTTGCAGCAACACCCTTCTGAATCTTTCCTGACTTGATGTCGGCTTCTATTCTCTCGCCTGTTAAGATCAAATCGGTAAACCCCGCGGAAGAGTTACCAATTAGATGATTGAAAAATGGCCCAGATAGGGTCCCTAGAAACATATCAACGAGTTCACGGTCGGTTAAAGGAGGCTGCACCCTGCCAGCCAAATCCCTCCATTTTTGTGCATATTCTTTGAATCCTTCGCCGGTTCCTAACGACATACCCTGAAGTTGGGTACGAGTAGGAGCAAGGTCAGAATTATACTGGTATTGTTTGTAGAAAGCGGTGGCCAAATCTTCCCAATTTCTGACACTGGTTCCTTCTAGCTGATAAAACCACTCCAACTGAGCTCCCGAAAGGCTGTCTTGAAAGAAATGAATCCAGAGGTTTTTATCTGCCATATAGGGTTGAATCTTTCTCACGTAGGACCTGAGATGCATTTTGGGACAGGACAACCCATCATACCTCACAAACACTGGCACTTTGAATTTTGGGGGAATCACAATCCCGGCGACCAAACCTAAGTCTTCAAAATCCAAACCCGGTACTCTTTGTAGCTCCATGGCGGCCAACATGTCTTCTAAACCCTTGTATTTATCATCAGCTGGAGGGTATTGCTGATCAGAATAATCTTCATCCTCTTCGACCTCCTCTTCTTCCGCATCAGACTCGGAAGGTACCGCAGCTCCACCTCCTTTGTTGGTTCCTTCATCAGAGATAGGAGGAAATTCAAGCACTCTCCGAGCTTCTCCGTCAAATCTTCTACCCAAAGTAGCAACCCCGAGTCTCTTTTTCTTCTTTTTCACTGGGTCCTTGTTCCCCAATTGAGTTTTGATATCCTCCTGACCCTTAGCCAAGGTCATCAGGAGTTGCTGGAGCTGTGCATTCTGAGCCTGTAGGTCTTTGACTGTTTGCTCGAGATCCATCCTACTGAAATAAACAGCAGACAGATAAGGAAACCTGGAGTGAGACCTGCTTATGCACATGATGAATGGTATGCTTATGTATGCAATGCATTCAAGGATTTAGGACATTCAAAATTGTTTCAGACAAAGAAGAACGCACGTCATATTAATAAGAAGAAATTTGTTAGTACATAACTGCCCCATGGGCCAAATATTACAAAATAACTTCTCAAGGCAAAAAGACATTGCGCATCCTCTTCGGTGCGATGTAGGTGTTGAGGGCCTCTTGCTCATGGAGTCGGCGGGTAAGCTCTAGAACCTTCTTATCACTAGCATAAAAGCTGGCTTCGAAAGTATTATGTTCCTCCTTGAGCTGAATCCAACTTTTCTGCATTTCCTCCCACGATGTAGGCATGTCTGGATGTAGGATGGTGTAGGGAACCTCTCCTTCATTGACGGGCACTTTAATCACTGGGAGTACATGAGGATAAGGCATCATTAGACTTTGGGCTCGGGCTCGTACCCACTTGAGATAAGGCTCAAGAGGGATGGAGTTCTTGTGTCCCAGAGTCTTGCTATCAACCTTGTTGGGTCTTCCCCAAGCTCTGATGAATCTTTGGCGAAGTCCTTGCGCATCGTTGTCGAAGTCAAAAACTAGGTCAGGAATCAACATATCATGAGGGCCATCCCTCCGTGCATATCCAAATTTCCTTAAAGCTAGGCAAGGGTTGTAGGTGATACCTCCTCTAATTCCAAGTAAAGGAACATTAGGAAATTCTCCGCAACGATCGACGATGATGACATTTTCTCTGGACCGAGAACACCAATGCACATCAGAATGAGTAAGAGTCATCAACCGTTGGGACCACCTTGAACCTTGGTCATTCTTCAAGACAGATTGTGGAAGGTGCGAAATAAACCACCTTGCAAGGAGAGGAGTACAGCACATGAGAACACCCCTCTTTCTCATTGTTCGTGTGTAAAATGAGTGAAGGATATCCCCGAGCAATGTTGGTATTGGATTTCTGGACAAGAAGATTTTGACGGCGTTGACATCTATCAATTGGTCAGGATTTGGGAACAAGACCAACCCATAGATAAGGAGTGCCACAATCTCTTCAAAGGCTTGTAGGTCCAATGAGTTCCAACATTCTTGTGCCTTCTCAAACAAGAATTTTGCTAAGAATCCTTTGACGCTGCTTCTGGTTTCCCAATGCCCCTTGATGTCGAATGGTTGTAGATGTAATGCTTGAGCAACATCTTCCGGCTTTGGTTCCTTTTCCGTACCGTTGAAGGGTAGTTGATTAAGGATAAGGATTCTTAGGAGTTGAGAAAACTCCTCCAAAGTGGGTACCAACTGATAATCAGGGAAAGTGAAACAGTGGTGAAGAGGGTCAAAGAACTGGAATAGCACCTTCATCATGTCTTCTTCAATGTTGGTGCTGACTAGGCTGAGCAGTCTACCATGTCTTTCACTGAAGGATGAGTTTTCCGGAATTCTTGAGGTGAGCTCCTTGAGTTGAGGAGAGATTCTCACAAGGTTGACTTGAATGGTGTTTCTGCGAGGAATTTCCATGACCTACAAAACAGGAACAAAGATGAAGATCCAAACCCTTGAAATGGTTAGTGAATGCATATGATGCTTCATGATGTTTATGATGTATGCACAAAACATATGTACAAGCAAATCACACCAAACCCTAGTTTCAGGCTCGCATGGGGTTTCATAGGTAAGTACCCTCTTGAGTGTAGTTGGCTTAAAAACTTGTCCTATAAATAGTAACCGGGTTCTAAGGAGCTCAATATCACGGGATTGTTTTCATTGTTCATTGTTTTGGTTTAGCCACTTAACTAGCGACCAAAATATTCCAAGAAAATAACCCTCAATGAGTGTAGTATCGAGTATCTACCAACTTCGGACTGCACCAAAGCCGGTCATCTCACTACCCCTAATAAAAGGCCAAGATGGTCAAGTAAGGTTCTAGGTCATTAGTGCTTAGTGACATCACTCAGCGGTCCCGTACTCTCCTTGATTGAACTCAAGGGTTACCGGTACTCACAAATATGTCGCACTAATAGAGCCAAGATGTAAAGCAATCAAATCAAACAATTAGTCATGCAAGAAGGTGATCTAAGCCCTAAGGTTACTCCACTTTTAAAGTTATTCCCAGCAGAGTCGCCAGTTCTGGTGATACGGTGGGAGAACTGACTGTGGTTTTGCGTTTGTTTTCGCAAATGTTTCGGTTGAGCAAGAGTTGCCACCGACTTTTTATTTTATCCTAAGGAAAGGTTTAAAAAGCACAGCAAAAACTTTTGAGATTTTTCTCGGGTTCGGGGAGTAGATTATAGAAAGGGAAGGTATTAGCACCCTTTCTATCCATGGTTATCCATGGGCTCTTAGGTACTTGCTTAGATCAACTTGCCTTGGTTTTCAATTGTTTGAAATGGTGCTCGGTGTGTAGTTTTGAAAATGTTTTGAAAATATGCCTTGTATAGGCTACCCTTGTAACAATTCTTTACTCGAATGTTTTACAAAAGGTGTTTTGTCTTTTGAAAAGATGTTTCAAGGTTCTTTGAAAGTTTGTTTTGAAAGTATTTGTGAAGTGTGGTTTGAAATTAGGCAAGTGTTTTCTTTGCAAATTGACAAGTACCTAAGAGTTATCTACCCTAAAGTTTTCTCAAAGATTTTTGTTATGTTTTAAACCTTTTGACAATTTTGTTCCACCATTGCATTTGGTGGACAATCTTGTGTTAGGAGGTGAAAGGGACGGGCGCGGGTCATCGTTTAGACCATAATTGCAATAGTGCTAAGTATCTTTGGGCAATTTCTCTTTGAAAGGGACTTGATCATTTTAGGCAACTTTTCGAAAGCGTCATCGAGGGACTATGATCATTTTTTATTGTTGTTTTATCCAAAGAAACCTAACATGCAATATGGCCCAATTATTTGAAGGCAACAAAGTGGAATACCCTAGGGGTGCAAGTGTGATATGTGTTGTCCATATTTCATGCTCATTTATCTTGAAATTAGGTCAAACTATTTTTTTGTTCGTTTTATTTGCATACAAACCCTAATTCTAGCATGGTATATTTAGAAAGCGTTAAAGTGCGAAAAATTAAAGTTCCTACACTATTACAACACAACAATATGGGGAGGGGGATACAAATGTCCAAATGGGGGGATATTTAGACAAAGAAATTAAACCTAGCTATTACATCATTTTTGGAATATTTACAAATAATTGATTGCATAAATTAAATGGAAAATAATAAAGATGCAAAAATGCAAAAAGGGTTTTTATATGTATGAAAAAAGGTATTATTTATGTTAAATAAATAAAAATGAAAAAAATATTATTTTTGGAGTATTTTCATATTTAGGGCAAAAACCTAATCTACTAAATAAAATGCATTATTTATTCAAAATATACAATATTCACTATTTATATACAAAAATAAAATAAAAATATAGGATATTTGTAAAATGCATTTTTAATGTTAAATATTAATAAAATAAAAATATGTATATTTTTGGGCATTTTATTCTAAGTGTACTAATATATATACATATTTATTTATATTATTTACAAAAATATATTAAATATGCACAAAATAATAATATTTAATTTTTATAAAAAAGTATTTTTTGATACAAAATGTTTTCAAAAGAGAAAAATGAAATAAAAATCAGAAATATAATATGTTTACATTATTTCTTCTAATATTTCTAAATAATAGTATATATATATATATATTTATGTATAAATGTCCATATAAACAAATAAATACTTAAAAAATGCAAAAATGGTGTAAAAATGATTTTTCAAGTTTTAAACATTATTAGCAAAAATAAATGAGTCAGAAATAAAAAAGAAAGATCAAAAAGTCATTAAATCAAACAAATGGGCTCAGGGGGGTATGAATCAAGAAATATGGTGTAAAAAGCAATACAAAAGCTGGCCCAGCCCATGAGGCTTCTTCTTCAACCTCTGAACAAAATTATTCAAAAAACGCGCGCTAGAACCTCCATTCGAACATCCTGATTCCTTGATCTTTTGCACAAAATTCCAACATAAGAAATGTTAAGCATTGAATCACGATTCCAAATATATAAAAAACTCATTCTAACTCTCAGAAATGAGAGAGAATTTTGACATTCCCAAATCCTGACCTAAGTTTTCTGCCATTTTCAAACCTTAAATTCTCATAGCTCAGGCAAAATAAATGAAAAGTAAAAGCATGTACAGGTTCAGGGGCATGAGTAGAACATTTCTTATTCACAAACCTAGAGTTGATGATGCCTATACTAAGAGTTAGAAGTTCACCAAAATACCTATTCAGTTGAAGTTCTATCTGGCAATGGGGAAGCTTTCAGTGCAAGGTGATGGTTGGTATAGCTTCCTTGAGGTGTGGTGATGCTGTTCCAATGTTTACTTTGCCTTGAGACACCTTGAATCGAGCTATGGACCTTCAACTGCAAAATGAGAAAGTGAAAATGGTGGAACTTGTTAGAGGAATTACAGGTCGTTTTTCAGGTCTTGGTTAGCTTGCATTGATGCTAGGGAATGTGTTTGATAAGCTTTGGTCAAGAAATCATGCAAGGAATGAGAGATGGTGTTCAATCTGCAGGCCTTGCCCTGTTTATGCAGTTTGAGAGTGATTCTGGGAATGGGAGTGTTTGGGAGGTCAAGGGCTCGTGTTCTAGCTTGGATTGGATGATTAGAAGGTGTCTACAATGTTTTCTTCTGTGTTCTAATGCTGAGAGAGAAGTTGTCTTGTGTTATGATACTTTTCTTCACACTTAAGCAAACAAAGCCAACTTGTGTTCTAGGCATGTAGAGGGCCCCTAATCATGCTGCAAAACTCCTCCTTGATCAGTGTGTTATGCTCATAATCTTGTGCCAATTAGATTGTATCTGTACTTGTTGGATTTTCAATTGGACATAAAGCTACCTTTTGCAAAAATGGAAGAAATGCTTTATCTATTTTGGGATTAATCCTTTAGGCAATGCTTGAACACACAAAACATGGTCTTGGCACAAAGGATTGGCATTAAATTTATGAGTGTTGGATGGTTTAAGGACCTGTAATCAAGATATGCAAGCTGAGATTGAAAATGCCTAGTGTTATGAACATGTAAATTGACCAATTCAAAAGTGAGTTTTTGCCAAATTATGAAATTCGAATCTCTCAAGTTATGAGGTTGTTTGATGAGTTCTTGGACATTTTGGAAAGCTTTGAATGTGTACTACAATCCATCTTTGAAATGCAAATTGAAATTCCAAGTGGAAGTGTAGGGAAAATGGCCTTGAAGTTGGGTAGAAAACCTTGCCAAAATAGGTTAAAATTTCACTAAGTTAAGAATGGTTTAGTGCCCTTATTCAAAAAATTGTAACTTGAGATACAAGCCTCATTTGGGAAACCTTTGTGAATCAAAGTTGTATATTATGCAACAAGCTACAACTTTCATGTTTTGACTTTTGTTTGAATCCAAATGAATCTTGGTGAGAAAGTAGGGCAAAGTTGGGAAAAAATTAGGGTTTTTCATAACTTCGAAAAATTCTAAGTTATGAAAAATTCTCATTTCTAACCCTAATTTGCATTTTTTGATTTCTTGGTGAACAAGTTTCATGATTTGGCATGTTTTGATGAAAAATGAATCTTGACTCTTGATTTTGACCAAAAAGTCAAAGTTTGACTTTTCAGTATACAGTCAAAATTGATCAATTGACTGGGAAATTCAACTGTCAATCTTGTGTACTTGGGATCTTTTGAACTTTTTGAGCATGTCAAGATAATTCCATGGGGTCCTTGAGTCCATATGTGAGATTGGTTTGCCATTGGTTGGGTCAAACAGTCAAAAATTGCCTTTGTGCAGTCAAAACCCTAAAAATGACCATTTTGCCCTTTTGGTGATCTGATCAAATTTCTTGTGGAATTGTGATCCAAACTTGATCAAATGGTCTATATGAGTTCATAATGTTGATGTGGGTCAATTTTCATGAGGTTTGACTGTCAATTGGCCACAGTTGACTTTTTCCCCAATACAGCTGATTTCTAGGTCAACTGTCTAATTGATTGGGCAAAACTTGGAATCAAGACATGAAACTTGATGTGGATAAACTTGAGAGTCCAATATGAAGCAAGGAAGTCATCTTAGGCATTTTAGGTCAAAACATCTTTGTACAAACATAAACCCTAATTTGGGTCAATAGTGCAAGGAGAAGTCTTGAGCAGATGAAACCCTAATTGGATCTTGATCTTCAAGGGCTTTGTGGTGAGAAATCAATGAGAAATGGGAGGGAAAATTTTGGGGTACAACACATGTGATCAATAGAAATAAGAGAATATGAAAAATTTGCCAAAACCAGGGATCGAAACCACGCCCTGGTATGGTTATGCCTTAGCGCACGTGTTTTAACCACTGGTGTGGTGATACATCCATTAGTATTCCTGAAACAAAATAAATATAAACTAAATCCAATTAACTGTACTGGAGAAGCGCCCAAGCCCTAGCTCAAGTCGTCTTCTCCGGCGTGCCCTTTTCTTGTTCCTGCAAAACAATAAACGTTAGGGATCCAAAGGTAACCTATCCCCCTAAATCAAACCTTGCGAGTTTAATGGAAGTGGTATTTTTGGCTGAATCGCGCTAGTTTTTGAGCTATAATGAAAATAGCAAAGATCAGTATGGTTATGGTGATGCGTGATTCTGGTAGCATGGAGGCCCTGCGATTGACTTTTCCTGCATATTGATACCTTATGAACACGTTAATATGGTTAGTTTATCTTAAAACATAAAGAAAATGAATGCATGAAATTCATGCAACATCAAAACTGGTGAGGATCGTATATGTGTTTTCATGCCATTTTGATCATTGCAATCGATCCAACCTTACCCTATGTTGTACCCCAAAATTTACCCTCTCATTTTACTCAAAACATACTCCTAGAGATCCTCAAGTTGCTCAAGTTTGCCCAAGAGTTGACCAGACAAACTCTCTCCTAAGGTAGTGTGTCTCAAATTAGGGTTTCCATTTTCATCAATATGGATGAACCACAAAGGCCTCATATGCTCTCCATGGTCTTAATATGTTCTCAAGATCCTACATGTCAAGTTTCATGCCTTGCACAAGAAGTTTGCTCAGTCAACTGCTCAGATGCTTGAGAATCGACTGTACTAAGTCAAAAGTCAATTGTGACCCACATACAGTCAAACTTCAAGATTTTTGGTCAACATCCACATTTTGAAGTGAATTTCATCATTTAATCAAGGATTTACCATGATTTCCCAAGGAATGCTCCAAATTCATCAAAACCCAAAAGTTGATAAATTAGGGTTTCTCAGTAAAAGTCAACTCAACTTTGACCAAGCATAACTTCCACATGCTTTATCAAAAATTTTCCATCCAAAGCTCATTTTGAAAAGTATGCAATTCCCTACAATTCATCTTCATCCCACAAGTTCAAAATACGCACTCATCAAATGATATGAATTTTTACATTATAGGTACTTTTGAAAAGTCAACAAAAAACACCTTTTGGGTCAAAGCTTCATACATGAACATGGAAGATCCAATTGAGATGAAACTAAAAGGGTTGGTTAGGGAACATCCTAAGATTTCTAAAAAGTTCAAGAACACCTCTCTAGAGTCAAAATTGAGAGAGTTGTGCATTGTCAAAGTTGGCAATATTTGGAAAATTGTCAAAAGTCGACATTGATCAAATTTGCATTTTTTCCAAAGGGGCCCATGTTTTCTTTTTTGAAACATGTTTCTAATAGGACCCACGACCCCTGAGCTTTTCCACCTATTATTTTATTATTTTTATCATTTACTTTGATTTTTTATTTATTTAAATCAAAAAAAATCAAATTAAATGGTAAAATAATAAAAGCAAATCAAATCTTGGGATTTTTGTGCACATTTGGAGTCTATGTACAGCTAGCATGATGACCAATTCGTGCAAGATTAATTTGGATTGGAAAAGATTGGATTGAAGCTTATTTTGGGAAGATATCATACAAAGAGCAAATTAAATCACTTTTTCATTATTTCTCAAGATATGATGCAATTTTATTGACCTAATTCGTTCTCTTATATGTATTGAACAATTCCAAGTCAAAAGGATAAAGGTTAGGAGTCGTGAAAGAGCAAGAACAAACTAAAAAACAATTGACAAAAAGGTGCGATTCAATTTCAAGCTTGGAGGCCAATTCAAGTTGTTCTAGCATTGCAAATAGATTGTTGGACATCTCAGGAACATAACTGGACCATTTGCAAGACTTGAAACACCCAGAAACACGCATAATCACTCTCACGGTTTGCAAAAAATTTCAGAAACGATTATCGTATTTCTTGCATCATTAGCATGTTTAAATTATATATTTGTGATCCTCATCATGTTTGCAAGCTAACTGAATACTTTAATTGCGTTTTTGAATCCTATACATGCCTTTGCCATTGTTAGGGTTTGTACGTGCATATTAGGGGTTTTGTCCATAGGTTAAATTGGCCAGCAAAAGGGGTACCATGATGTTCACAAGATCAAAACGAGTTGATCTATATAATTAGTTGCAATTTATCTTGCGTGTTGTGGATTTTTTAGTTTCACAGGTTTGTAGCTACAGACCTTTGGCTGTAGGTAAAAGTACCATAGCCTAAAACGACGGATGAGGAAAAAGAAGACAACGTGTCCAATCATCATTGGATCATTTGAAAGCTAGCGTGTTTTTTTGGTTTATTCATTAATCCATTTATTTATTATATAACATGTTTTGTTTGCATTGTACTAACAATAAAAGCGTGTATCACAGATGGCAAGCAAGCATAGTGGAAAGGGTAGAGGACCTGGGTCCGATCCCAGGTCCCAGCAACGCTTATTTTCCTATTTTCTGAATGCAGATTGCATGCACTTCTTATCAAAGGGTCTACCATACTCCATCAACATCCAGCCACTTGATCCAACATGCCATCAGACCCAACTTCCAACAATGAATGACCATGGTGCGCCCCTAGATCAACGCTACAAGGCACCAAAGGTTGACTGGGCTTGGAGTGTTTTTGGGCTTGAAAATTCAGATTGGCACCCCCATTTTGCTAGCATACAGACCCATTCTCTTTATTTTCTTTATTTATTTCTTTTGTTTTAATTATTTTGTTTAATTATTTTTCACCAAATTAATTACTTTTTTTTATTAATCATAAAATCAACAAATCACAAAATACCAAAAAAGCATTTTTTTTAATAAAATATTTATTTTAATTTAATGAGAAATATAGGTTAAGTTAATTTCTTTTATAATTAAAATCAAGTAGAATCTAGGTTTTAATTTTACAATTATATTTCTTTTCTCAAATAAAAAAAAACTAAAAAATACACAAAATCTTTTTGTACAAAATATTTTATTTTCTTGAGATTATTTAATTTAGTTTAGATTAGTTTAATTTCAATTTATTTCATAATTAAAAAATAATTAGAATTAGGTTTTCAGTCGCACATAGTTTAATCAATTCTTTTCTCAAAAATAGCTTAATTATTTTTTTCAATTAGATTTTAGGGTTTTCAATTTCTCCTCGTATTTAATTCGCCGCACATTTAATCATTTCTTTTCCATTATTTTTTGTAACTGCCGATGGTTTGTAATAGTTAAATTAGGGTTTTATTTCTTGCTTTAATCCCTGATTCTTTGGTTATGTAATTAATCCCCATCCCCGAAGCCTTGTAATAGCTAGGTCTATTTTCTCGCATTTTTAATTCCTGTAAATATTTAATTGTCTAGATGTATGTTAATAGGATTGTGTGGCAAGAATATCTGAAATTAAAATGGTAGATCACCTAGTGCAAAGATTAAATAACTGAAACAAATCATATGCACATATTCACTCCTAGGGTTTACCTCACTTCGGTTTCCTTCGGTAAAATAGTCATTTAAGCATAGGAGATTTTAGTGATTGTCCTCCTATCTAAAAGATCAAATGTCCCCTTCGAATGTTGCCTCATAAATGTTGCCTCGGAAAGATCTTAAGACTCTAGGGTTACTACTAAAGTTTCCAACCCATTGCTTAGGTGACTGTACTTGTCCCTTTCGAACGTCCCTTACAAACTCCAACGAAGGGCTACCTAATCCTTAATAGTAGGATAGCGCTGTCTAAAGTAAATGAGAATGAACAATCTTTTTTCGAGTAGGTAAAATCTTAAGTACTTGTTCAACAAAACTTTTCACACAAACACCTTGCAAAACAATTTTCAAAAACAAACTTCGTCACACCCTTGAGGAATGATACAAGGGTTATCACGAAGTAAAACTTTTCAAGACAAGCACACACAAGCAGTTTGAAAAATGAGCAAGTACCTAAGAGCCCATGAAGAACCATGGATAGAAAGGGTGCTAACACCTTCCCTTTCTATAATCTACCCTCCGTACTCAGAGATCTCTAAAAAAGGTTTTTTATGTTCTTTTTCCTTTTCCATGATTGGATGAAATAAAAGTCGGTGGCGACTCTTGCTTACCGCGACATTTTGTGATTAAAAAACGAAAAACACAAACCAGTATTAACAGTCAGTTCTGCCACCGTATCACAGAACTGGCGACTCTGCTGGGGAGTAAAATAAAGTGGGGTTTACCTTAGGATCTAGGTCATTTCAAATTGCTTTCTTGCTTGTTTGCTTTATTCTTAAAGGGTTTTGTTTGGGTTACTATAGATCCTACACCCGGATCTGGGGGCATTTTTTAGGTAAACAACAATAGATCATGGAGACTGTACAGCGTATACCGATATGGTTTAAGCGATGGTTGTGTTGGTGTGGCACTTTGGTTGGTACCGGTATCCTTCGTGGGGAAACGAGGAGAATACGGGGTTGTCGCGTGGTGTCGTGAAGCACTAACGGACCTTAGAACCTTAGTTGAACAAACTTGGCCATTATAAAGTAGTGAGATAGCCGGCCTCGGTGTAGAGCTGAGGATTGGTTGATACTTCATGCTACACTCATTGAGATCAGACTTTAGAGATATTTCGGCCGCAAGAAAAGATTGCTTGAGCTGAGACAATGCCCGATAAAGGATGGTCAGTGATATTGAGATCCCTTAGAACCCGATTACTATTTATAGGACAGGCTGAACCAATCCAACTTCAAGAGGGTACTGCCTTAAACTCAGGCAAGCCTTAAACCTAAGAACTTGGTGTGATTTGTTTGTGCTTGTTATACCTGTGATTTCTAAACATAATAATGACATCATGACATCATAAACATGTCATATCATACTAACCATTTCAAGGATCTCAAGGGTTTGTGATGTAGGTCATGGAAAACCAGACGTCTAGCAAGGGGCAAGGGGATTTATTTTCCTCTATCCAATGTTGTCAAAGGATCTTGAGTCAGGGGCTATGACCCACTCAATATGGTGAGCTTGACTCTTGAATAAGGACTCTCAACGACACGAAGTTTCTTCAATCAAGTTGTAATCAAATTCTAACAGTTTCTTATTTACCCCGCGAGATCCTTGAAAACATTGCATGCATATCATACACATCATTACAGGTACCATTACAGGTTTCTCATCTTCTTCGCTATTTATTTCAGCAGAAATGTCTTTCGAACAAAGCATCAAGGACCTTCAGGCACAGAACACCCAGTTCCAACAAATGTTCATAAGTCTGGAAAAAGGGAAGGAGGATCTGAAAGCCCTTATCATGAAAGAGAAAAAGAAAAAGAAGAAGACTGCCGGTATTCTGAATATGGGCAGAAGGTTTGGAGAGCGGTTGAAGCAACAAGTCGATTTGACCTCTTCATCTAAGGAAGGGGAGAATCAAGAAGAAGAGAAGGATCACAGTCCTACAGTTTCTGACAATGATACCGACTACAATGATGAGCAGTATCCTCCCACTGAGGATAGATACAAGCAGTTGGAAGATCGCTTGAGTGCTATGGAGGTCCAGAGGATACCTGGGTTGGATTTTTGAAGAATTGGGATTGGTGTCGGGAGTGGTCATCCCGCAGAAGTTCAAAGCTCCAATTTTTGCAAAGTATGATGGGGTGTCCTGCCCAAAACTCCATCTCCGCTTTTATGTCAGAAAGATCCAGCCCCACACCACTGATAGAAATTTGTGGGTTCACTTCTTTCAAGAGTTTTTCAGGGACTCAGCTTGAATGGTTCTACCAACTAGAGAGAGCCAATGTCCGAAATTGGGAAGATTTGGCTGTCGTTTTTATAAGCAGTATCAATACTGAAGAAGTGAAAAACACAAGAAGGGGGTTGAATTGTTGAAACTTGAAATCAAATGCAGACAACACGTTATTTTTATCCTGGTTCGTTTGATCTCAAACTACTCCAGTCCACCCGTCAAGGTGATTTCGCCTCTCTCCAACGAGGTCTTAATCCACTATATTCAACTGAATACAAATCTGCTTTAACAACTGCTAAAGCCTTCTTGAGTCTAAACCACATACCGGTTTCTCAAGGAAATTCTTTCTTACAGATAACTGAACAATTATGTGTGTTTGATGTTTTCTACAAAAACTATATATCACAATTGTGATAATACACAAATGAAGCTTATATGAAACTAGAATGCTAGAACTATAGAGTAAGTAATTTGAGAGCTTTAGCAAACTGTATTAGTGAGGATGAAGATGATTGACTTTAGGCGTGTAGAGTATTGTAGAGCATTAGCCATTTCACTTCTCACTGATTTGTTTAAATACTTCTTGGAATAGATACGTTGATGCCAATTATTCCATTTCAATGCTTATTACGTTCTTTCCATTTTGAGAAGATCTTGTCTTGGAATAAAGCTGTTGGTAATTAATTTGCCTTGAATGCAGTACTGTTGACTCTTCTGAATGTTCTGCTTGATTAAGATCAGAGTGTGTTGGCTTTAGCTTATTCTGATTGCTTCTGAGTGCTGATGACATTGTTAAGATCTTGATCGGAGTCAGAGTATGTTGAGCGCAGATTATGTTCATCAGACTTCAGCGTAGCATATGTATTGATCTTCTGGTTGACATCTTCTGATGCTGATGTTGATAATCTGATGCTGATTCCATCAGAGTTTCCTGTAAATAAACAGCATAATTTTAAGTAGCATTTATGTCAAATATAAAACTCATAATCCATTTAATCTTATATTTTGTTATCATCAAAACTCTAACTGAGGGTTGTAGAATCAAACTATGTTCTAACAATCTCCCCCTTTTTGATGATGACAAAAACTAGATTTTTTTCAATTAAAATACAATGATGAAAGTATCAGAGTTTAAGGATAAAAAGGAAACAGTATCAGAGATAATCCATTAACGAGAAAAAGGTATCAGAGTTAAGAGAGTAAGGAATAAAAAAGTATCAGAGTAATGATGAGAAAAACTCCCCCTGAGTTGATTATTCCTTTTGATTCCTTAAGACCTTGAGCATCATAACTTTATTGAACATTTCTTTGATCATCAGAATTTTGCTTCATCAGAGTTCTTCAGATTCTTGTACCTGTAAGCTTTTCATAACAGCAAATATATAAGGATGTTAGAATGTTTGAGACTTTTGTCTCAGTAAACCGTTATTGAAAAATATCGTTCTTTCTCCCCCTATTTGTCAGCGATCAAAAAGCATATATAATCATAGTTAAAAACATTAGAGCAAAACACGTTTGTATTAAAACAGAAGTAGTGAGAGTTTAGAACAAGTAGGAATATTACAGACAACCATAAGAAAACAAGGAAAACATAAGAAAAATCTAAGAAGAAGGAGGAAGTCGTGTGAACAGGGCTTCCAACATGCTCTTGATTTGTTCGCTGGTTTCGTTTTGCTTGGCTACCATGCTTGGTATAGATTCAATCTTGATATCCTGCTTGTCCATCCGTTCATTCATCAACATATCTGATCTCTTCAAATCCTCCAGAGCTTGCCTGTCAACAGAGGAAGCTTGAGGATCTTCAGATACAGACTGCTTCTCAGAGCTTTATGTTGCTTCTTCTGCTTGACCCAAGTCTTCAGCTTGAATAACCTGTTCTTCTGCAGCTTGAACTGTAGATGTTGGACGCTTTTCAGACCAAGGCTCACTGTCCAGATGCAGAACTTCTTCCTTCAGCGCCTTGCTCAGAACTGGACCTTCCATTTCCTTCAGCAGTTTGCTGAAGTTCTGTTGAGCTTGTCCATAACTCTGGTCTTGCAGCTTGAAGGTTTCAGCGCATACCCATCTTCTGAATTGAGTCCAAAGATGATTTGATACAACAGGATCAACTACTTCCAAACTTGCTTGTTTCAAAGAAGATATCCATTTCTGCATATCTGATTCAAAGTTCAAAATGCTGCTACCAACATCTGGTTGTTTAGGTTTAGGGATGGCCGTTTTCTGGTTTATTGTAGCAAGGCGTTCAAGGATTGTTAAGTCAATGACAGTCTTGCTGTGGTTTTCTGTATTTTTCTTAGGTGAGGGAGTAGGAGAATCAGAAATAAGGATTGGACTATGTGGAGTATGTGGTGGAGTTGTTTCTGGTGATGAGGGAAGTTGAGCCATATTGACAGTTGTACCACAAGGCAATTGAATGGCCAAGGGTTGTGGTTCAGGAGACTTAGAGGTTTGAGCCTCAGAGTTTTGTGTCTCAGGCTGTGGTGATTGCGTATGTGGAAGAGATGGTGGATTACTTTCTGGTTGGGGAGAGGAAGGTTGTGGAATTTCTGGTTCTGGTGTTGGAGAGGGTGGAGTTTCTAGTATTGGTGAAAGTGGGATGTCAGGTTGTGGAGAAATGGGAATTTTTGGTTGTGTATTTGGATTATCTGTTTGGGGAGTGGGAGAGTGTTGTTCTATATCAGACAGAACTTGTGCAAGTTCTGGTTCTGGAATGGTTGTAGTGTTTGGATTTTGTGGTTTGGAGCGGGATCTTCTGAGGGTTAATGACTCAGAAGGGTCAAAGTCTTCAAAATCTTCAAAGGTTTGGGGTGTTGGGATATTAGCTGGTGTTGGAGTGGGAGTAGGAATAGATGAGGAAACAACACTTGAACTTAAAACAGATACAGAAACAGGATTACCTATTTTCTTTGGAGTCTGTTATGATGATCCTTCTGGAGCAGCTTTTCTCTTCTTAGTCTTCTTCAGAGCAACCTCTGGTGCCTTCTGCTGAAGATCTTGGATGTTTAGATTAGGAGTTGTTCCATCAGCTTTGCAAGCATCCAAATATCTCAGAATGATCTGAGGCTTGGAGTCAATCTCTGAGAACATAGGGAAGTCGTCCAGAGGAATTCTTCTACTGGATATTTCAGCAAAAGGAGTGATGTTGGGCTCCTTCTTAATGTTCTCTATCAGCTTCATCTTCTTTAGATTCTTGGCATTCAGCTGCTTGCCAACAGATGGTTCCAAGGTGCTGATCTCTTGTGCTTCTGTCAAGTGTTCAATCAGCCTATTCTCAGTCAGAATATCTGATATCAACCTACCCAAGGGTATCCAATCCCTTTTAGTGCGTTCATCTTCTCTGGTCTCCTTGACGCTGGTTCTCAGATGGTTGAACAGAAGATGAGCTAGATTAATCTTTACCTTCTGATTGATAAAATAGATCAGAAACTACTGATCTATGTTTATGTAATCAGGAGAGCTTGTGGGCTTCCTGTGATTGAAACAGCCCAGAATAATCTTTGCCCAAATTATGTGCTTATCTCTCAGATCCCTTATCTTGCTGGAGGGAAGCCCCAGCGTGAAAATTTCCCTTGCTACAACAGCAACATCTGAGCACCTTTCAGCCATGTCTATACAGCGAATACCCCCACCACTATCCAATCAGTTTTGCAATTAGGTCTTCAGTAATCACAATTTTCTTCCCCATTATGTAAGAAGTGACTTGGTGATTTGAGGAAGAGGCGTGAATCCAGAATTCCTTAACCAAGATAGGGAAAGTTGGACCCACCAACCTGTCAAAATACCTTTCCCATCCTTGAGCTTGAATCTCTTCTGATAAATCAAAACCATTTTCCTTCAAACTATTGAAATCCATTATAATCTCTGACAGAACTTCAAGATTTTTGACTGGAGTGAGTAGCGTTCTGAGAGGAACCTTATATTGCTCAGCTGATGTGTCTTTTTGGGAACCTGAAGAGATATTGCTGAAAGACGCCATTGTTCACACGAGGTTTTGAGAGGAAAAAAATTGAAAGGGTTTTCTTGAGCAGTAAGAACACAAACACAGTTATCAGAGAAATTGATTGACAACGAAAGTAAGGGTAAACGTTGTGATTGTGTGTTAATGGTGTTTAAATAGATTTTGAAAAAGTTTTTGAAAACATAAACGCTTAAGAGAGAGAAATAAATCATGATTAATAGCATTAATTGATTGCTGATTTTAGGGGATTTCAGAAAGATACTTAAACGGTTACCAGTGACATGTGTCTCAATGCATCCAATCAGCGCTTTGCCTTTTCAGAAGCGTGAATGCATGTTCTGCCTCAGGAACCAGCTGATGACTGGATGACACTTATTTGCTTTGAGTGAACATCACTTTTATCCTTGAACTGAAGAGCTCAGAGCTTCATGGATAGATCTGATACAATCTGCATTTCTAAAAATTCTGAAAGAGGATTGATCAGAAGTTCACAGAGAAATAAACAACATTCTGAAGGTTAATATATAAAATTAAAACAGTTTTATTCTAGACAGAGCTTCATGCTGAGATGATTCAGAATGAAGTTGAACCTATCTTCAGAAAGTGGTTTTGTAAAGATATCAGCCCATTGATGGTCTGTATCAATAAATTTTAAGTTTAAGATTCCTTTCTGAATATAGTCCCTAATAAAATGATGTTTTATTTCTATATGCTTAGCCCTAGAATGCAAAATTGGATTTCTACTTAAGCAAATGGCAGAAGTATTATCAGAGTATAGGAATGTTACTCTCATAAATCTGGAAGTCCTCAAGCTGACTTTTCATCCAGAGCATTTGTGTGCTGCATCCAGCTGCTGCTATGTATTCAGCTTCTGTTGTTGATAGAGCAATGGTGGATTGTCTTTTGCTAGACCACGAGATCAAATTTTCTCCTAGAAACTGGCAGCTTCCAAAAGTGCTTTTATGTTCAACTCTGTCTCCAGCAAAGTCAGCATCACAGTAACCTACTAAGCTGTAATCACTAGATTTTCTATAAAACAAACCCAGATTAGTAGTACCTTTCAGATACTTGAAAATTCGCTTAACAGCTGTTAAGTGAGATTCTCTAGGATCTGATTGGAATCTTGCACAAATGCATACACTGAATAAGATATCAGGCCTTGAGGCTGTCAGATAAAGAAGAGAACCAATCATACCTCTGTAGACTTTCTGTTCTACCTTTTTGCTTACCTCTTCTCTTTCCAGAATGCACGTGGGATGCATAGGAATCTTTGATGGCTTACATTCTGAGAGATCAAATTTCTTCAGAAGTTCTCTGACATATTTGCTCTGATGAATGTAAGTTCCTTCTGGGGTTTGATTGATCTGAATTCCCAGAAAGAATTTCAGTTCTCCCATTAGGCTCATCTCAAATTCTGCCTGCATACACTTAGCAAATTTTCTTCCCAGAGAAGGATTAGTAGATCCAAAAATTATATCATCAACATAAATCTGGCAGACTAGAATGTCATTCTTAACTGTTTTACAGAATAAGGTTGTGTCCACTTTCCCTCTGGTGAATTCCTTTTCTAACAGGAAGTTACTTAGTCTTTCATACCAAGCTCTGGGAGCTTGTTTCAGGCCATACAGTGACTTATTTAGTTTGAAAACATATTCTGGATTTTTTGAACTTTCAAAACCAGGGGGTTGGTGCACATATACCTCTTCATCTATATAGCCATTTAAGAATGCACTCTTGACATCCATCTGATACAGAGTGATGCCTTTATTAACAGCAAAAGAAATTAAAAGTCTGGTAGATTCTAACCTGAGACTGGAGCAAAGGTTTATGTATAGTCTATCCCCTCTTGCTGACTATAACCTTGTGCTACCAATCGTGCCTTGTTTCTGATGACTTCACCTTGTTCATTCAGCTTGTTTCTGAACACCCATTTTGTTCCAATGATGTTGAATCCTTTTGGTTTAGGAACCAAATCCCACACGTCATTCCTTGTGAATTGATTCAGCTCCTCTTGCATTGCTAGAATCCAGTCATTGTCCAGAAGTGCTTCATCAATAGAGGATGGTTCAATCATAGAGACAAGTCCCATGAGGGATTCTTCAGAGTTTCTGAAACTGGCTCTTGTTCTGATTGGATCTTCCTTTCTTCCTAAGATAGTTTCTTCTGGATGATCCATGCTGCTTCCGGATGGTCTTTTCTTAGGTTGATCAACAGAAGATGCTGGATTGCTTGCAGTGCCTCTTTCTGATGTTGAGGGAGTGTCTCTGTTAAGAGCTTCTGATGACTTGTCTTCAGTACCTGTGAATTCAACTTCCATACCTGCAAGTAATTCATTCTGCTTTGACTTTTGAGAGTCAAGCTTGTCATCAAAACGAACACTGATTGATTCTTCCACAATCTGTGTTTCTGTATTGTATACTCTGTACCCTCTTGAGCGTTTAGAGTATCCTAACATAATACACTTCTGTGCTTTTGAGTCAAACTTGTTCAAATAATTTTTAGTATTCAATATAAAGCAAGTACATCCAAATGGATGAAAATATGAAATGTTGGGATTTCTGTTCTTCCACAATTCATATGGAGTCTTTTCCAGAATAGGTCTTATGGAGATTCTATTCTGAATGTAGCACGTTGTGTTTATCGCCTATGCCCAAAAGATCTTAGCAACGTTAGTCTCGTTGATCATGGTTCTGGCCATTTCTTGCAACGTTCTGTTCTTTCGCTCTACAACTCCATTTTGCTGGGGAGTTCTAGGACAAGAGAAATCATGCAGAATGCCTTTGTCATTAAAAATGATTCAAAATCTTTGTTTTCAAATTCTCCACCATGATCACTTCTGACTTTGACGATTCTAAGATCCTTTTCATTCTGAACTTGGTTACAGAAGGTAACAAACACAGAGTGTGACTCGTCCTTGTGTTTTAAGAACTTTACCCATGTCCATCTGCTATAGTCATCTACGATTACTAACCCATACTTCTTGCCACTGACTGAAGCAGTTTTAACTGGTCCAAATAAGTCAATGTGCAGAAGTTCTAATGGCTTAGAGGTGGAAACAACGTTTTTAGATTTAAAAGCAGGTTTTGCAAACTTGCCTTTCTGACATGCTTCACACAGAGCATCTGAATTGAACTTCAGATTAAGAAGTCCTCTGACCAGATTGAGTTTGTTAATCTGAGATATTCTTCTCATACTAACATGCCCCAATCTTCTGTGCCAGATCCATTGCTCGTTGTTAACAGACAGAAGACACTTTACATTCTGACTTTTCAGTTCAGAAAGTTTGATTTTGTAAATGTTGTTTCTCCTCTTTCCATTAAACAGGATAGTCCCATCTTTCTGACTAACAGCTTTACATGAATTTTGATTGAAGATTATATCATAACCGTTATCACTTAATTGACTTATGGATAACAGGTTATGCATTAATCCATCTACAAATAAAACATTACTGATAGAGGGAATATTTCCATTACCTAATGTTCCAGAGCCAATGATCTTTCCCCTCTGATTGCCTCCAAAGCCTACATGGCCTCCAGGCTTAAGTTCCAGGCTTTGGAACATATGCCTTCTTCCCGTCATGTGTTGCGAGCAGCCAGAGTCCAGGTACCATGACTGGTGTTTCTACTTTGCTGCTAAAGATATTTGTAACATGTATTATTTTATCCTTAGGTACCCATATTTTCTTGGGTCCTGGTTTGTTAGTTTTACCAAAACTCTGGTTGAATTTTGGTTTGACAGAATAATTGCTATTGGTATATTTGATGTCGTGTGTGTGCCCATATACAAAGTGTGACTTAAGAGGAGTTCGTTTAATAACTAAGTTCATGGCATTCTTTGGTGTAGGTACCTTACCTTGGTATCCTATTCCCTTTCTGCCATTTCTGCTAACTCCATAGATCATTGAAGCCATCTTGCTTCTATCTATGCTTTTAGCAAGAAACTTCTGAAAGCTGTGATCATACTCCTTGATGATCTCATCAGCGTTACTGGGAGTTTCAAGTATTGTTTCCTTCTGAGAGTTTTGTAAAAGATTTTCTAATTTTGAAACTTTATTTTTCAACTCAGAATTTTCCAACTTGAGACTCTCAGTTTTATCAGAGTCAGAAGCAAGATCCCTTTTCAGGTTTCTGAATTTGACTCTGATCTGCTGATATCGTTCCAGAATCTCATTCAGGCTTTCAGCTAGTTCAGCCTTAGTAAAATTAATAGCAAAGTCAGGAAATACCTCTTATGTGTCTGATTCAGAGTCTGATTCAGAAGCTTCACTGTCTTCTAATATGTTTGCCATGAGAGCTATGTTTTCTCTCTTATCATCTGATTCTGAGTCAGCTTCAGATGTGTCAGAGTCATCCCATGTGGCCATGAGACTTTTCTTCTTTTCCTTGCCAAACATTATTCTGGGCTTTTCCTTCTGAAGCTTTGGACAATCACTCTTGTAGTGTCCTTGCTCGTTGCATTTATAGCAGATGATGTCCTTGTTGTTTGGCTTTCTGCTTCCATAAGAGCCTTCAGATCTTCTGTGTCCAGATTCTGACCTTCTGTATCTGGAGGAGGATTCGTTCTGGTTCTCAGATCTTCTAGGAGTCCTGAACTTTCTTTGCCTCTGCTTCCACAGTTGGTTCACCCTTCTGGAGAGAAGGGACAGTTCATCTTCTTCTGATATGGACCCATCAGAGGTTTCTTCAACAGCCTACAAAACCTTAGAGTCTGATTTTCTGTTAGATTTTAGAGCTAAAGGCTTACCTTGCTTTTGAGGTTCATCAGCTTCAAGCTCTATCTCGTGACTTCTGAGGGAGCTGACAAGTTCCTCCAGAGAGATTGTATTGAGATCTTTAGCTAACTTCAGCGCTGTGACCATTGGCCTCCACTGTTTTGGCAGACTTTTGATGATCTTCTTGACATGATCAGCATTAGAATACCCTTTGTCCAGAACTTTGAGACCAGCAACCAGAATCTGAAATCTTGAGAACATTGTTTCAATAGATTCACTTTCTTCCATCTTGAATGCCTCATACTTCTGAATGAGCGCAAGAGCTTTAGTTTCTTTCACTTGAAGGTTGCCTTCATGCGTCATTCTGAGGGAATCAAACATGTTCTTAGCAGTGTCTCTGTTTGATATTTTTTCATATTCAGAGTAAGAGATAGCACTGAGAAGAATAGTTATGGCCTTGTGATGGTTCTTGAAATCACACTTTTGTTGGTCAGACATTGCTTTCCTGTCAATCTTCTGACCACTTGCATTCATTGGGTGCATGTATCCATCTATCACCATATCCCACAGATCAGCATCATGGGCTAGAAAGAAGCTTTCAATTCTGTCCTTCCAGTAATCAAAGTTCTCTCCATCAAATACTGGAGGTTTTCCACTGAATCTGTCTCTATCTTCGTTGTTGTCATTGCAGATGTTGTGATGTGTTCCTGCCATAGTGTTTTTCAATGCTGGATCTTGTACTGACATGGTTAAGTGTTATGAACTCAGAACCAGGCGCTTTGATGCCAATTGAAGAAGTGAAAAACACAAGAAGGGGTTTGAATTGTTGAAACTTGAAATCAAATGCAGACAACACGTTATTTTTATCCTGGTTCATTTGATCTCAAACTACTCCAGTCCACCCGTCAAGGTGATTTCGCCTCTCTCCAACGAGGTCTTAATCCACTATATTCAACTGAATACAAATCTGCTTTAACAACTGCTAAAGCCTTCTTGAGTCTAAACCACAGACCGGTTTCTCAAGGAAATTCTTTCTTACAGATAACTGAACAATTATGTGTGTTTGATGTTTTCTACAAAAACTATATATCACAACTGTGATAATACACAAATGAAGCTTATATGAAACTAGAATGCTAGAACTATAGAGTAAGTAATTTGAGAGCTTTAGCAAACTGTATTAGTGAGGATGAAGATGATTGACTTTAGGCGTGTAGAGTATTGTAGAGCATTAGCCATTTCACTTCTCACTGATTTGTTTAAATACTTCTTGGAATAGATACGTTGATGCCAATTATTCCATTTCAATGCTTATTACGTTCTTTCCATTTTGAGAAGATCTTGTCTTGGAATAAAGCCGTTGGTAATTAATTTGCCTTGAATGCAGTACCGTTGACTCTTCTGAATGTTCTGCTTGATTAAGATTAGAGTGTGTTGGCTTTAGCTTATTCTGATTGCTTCTGAGTGCTGATGACATTGTTAAGATCTTGATCAGAGTCAGAGTATGTTGAGCGCAGATTCTGTTCATCAGACTTCAGCGTAGCATATGTATTGATCTTCTGGTTGACATCTTCTGATGCTGATGTTGATAATCTGATGCTGATTCCATCAGAGTTTCCTGTAAATAAACAACATAATTTTAAGTAGCATCTATGTCAAATATAAAACTCATAATTCATTTAATCTTGTATTTTATTATCATCAAAACTCTAACTGAGGGTTGTAGAATCAAACTATGTTCTATCAAATACAACGCCGACCTTGCTCCTACTCGTACTCAACTCCAGAGTATGTCCATGGGTGAAAGTGAAGGCTTTAAGGACTATGCACAGAAGTGGAGAGATTTGGCAGAGAGAGTCCAACCCCCTTTGTCTAATAGGGAGTTGGTTGACATGTTTCTCGGGATGCTGTCTGGTCCATTCTTCAATCACTTGATTGGTAGCTCCTCAGCTGGTTTCACCGAGCTGATATTGACTGGAGAAAGAGTAGAAGCTGGGATCCAGAGTGGTAAGATCCAGAAAAATACCTCTTCGAGTACAGTGAAGAAGTCATTTGGTGGTAAGAGGGAAGCTAATGTTGTGCACGGTCAGAAGGGGCGTAGCAAGGCAGACTACCACCAATTTGTGGAGGCAGTGTTGATCTCTAATTCCGCACGCGCACAACAACCACAACAATGAAACAATCAACCAAGGGTGGAAAGACCTCAAAGGCAGTTCACCCAAATCAACATGCCATTGTCACAAGCATTGCAACACATGTTGAAGATGAATCTGATTACGGTGATAAACCCTCATCCGAACCCTAAGACTTCCTCTCTTAACTACAATCCGGAGGCAAGGTGTGCTTATCATTCTGACAGCCCGGGGCACGATACTAACGATTGTTGGGCGCTGAAATACAAGATTTAGAATATGATTGATGCCAAGGAGATCAATTTTGACCCTCCTGATACTCCCAACGTGATCACTGCTCCCTTGCCAAAACATGGCTAGGATTGAAAGCATTTTTGTTCATTTAAATTCTGAAGTTGTATTTTCTTTGCTTATTCGAACAATTATTGTCATGTCAAACTCTATTATTTCAGTAATGCATCACACATGTCTGTCTTGAATTAATTGGTTTTCATTATGCTTAAATTGCTTTATATTTCCTTTTCGTGATATTCAACTCTCGACTAAAACAAAATGTAAGCCTTTAGACGGAGGATGATGAAAATGATACCACAATCTCTACAGTATGCTTTTGAACATACCCCGTTGACAATGTACAGGCGCTGTTTCAAATCCCAAATAGTGGATTTATAAGGAAGATAATCCCTAGTCAACCCCTTTGAGCCAAAGAAGTAGGAGTTTTTCTTTCACACAAATTAAAACCCTTAACTACAACCTGGGGCAGGGTAGTTTTCTCAATTAATCCAGGTGCACAGTGAATGGCATCGAAGACGTCCTTCCAAAACAAAAGACGGTGATGGTTCCCTATAATCATCAAAGCAGACAGTCATTATTTTTCAAACGAAAAGCGCGTTAAGTTGAAACCTATGAAGGAGACCTAAGAAAAAACCGGGGCATCCCGCTGACTGTAATCACAAAAAGAAATAGTTCATGCAAAAGACAGGGATAATAAAATAAAAAAGAAAGACGTCCTACAAACCCTCAACAAAAAATGACTGCCTATTCAAAATAAATTGTCAGTATCCGAACCATCACTGGAATATCAGAGCAAAGACTCAAACGGGATCTGAATGCATAATTAGCTGAGTTTAGGATCGAAGAATATCACGAAGAATGGGTGGGTACAAATAAAATTTGAGCCTTTATCCTTTGTTTCTTAAACCATGAACCAGGCCACGTTATAACCCTTAAAAGTCCTAGCTGAAGCATGGGTTAGTTCGAAAGCATACTGTTACAAAAGGTATCCTGACTCCTGAAGGTCCGCTACAAATCCTGAGTTGATATCACATCTTTGCAAAATTCTATTTTTTCTATAAAAAAAAAACTGCATTTTCAAAACTTCAAGACAGACGTAAGCTTTGAATTCTTAAAATAACATTGTTTGCATATGACTATTTGTTCAACAGCAGAGAAATTCGCATGACGAATATCTAGTGAACAAAAACCTTCTCAATAAAAATTATCACCTCAAATGGAAAAACACTTCCAACCAAGGGGCACGGCATGATCATTGTCCATCATCTGGGGCAGTCAAGTCAAGATTTAAGGAATCTCTCAAAGATGCCAAATAGCCAGGGGTAGATCTCCATCTAAATCACTTGGGGGCATTGGGCATGAATTCCAGCAACGAATCTTGTATGATCAAACAAACATCTTCTGGTAGTGTGTCAACACAACACTACCGACAGTGACAACTCTCTACACCCTGAGAGCGTGGACATAGTTAGAAAATATTGCGCATGAACAAAGACCCGCTAGGTTGACTAGCCTAGGAAAAAATAAGGGCATCCCGATGAACCAAAAGGGTTCGGGCAAAAATTAGGGATAAAAATAAAAAAAATCTGTACACCCGGAAAGTCAAAAATCTGAAAAGGCGGCTTGGGCAAAAAAGGGTATCCCGGTGGACTGAAAATCTGAAAAGACAGTCCAGGCAAAAGTTAGGGATTAAAGCGTACGAGTATGTCCCATCATCTTGTCACTTGCCTATCAGTAGAAGACATCATTCTGATCTGCAGTTACCAAGCACCTCATAAGTTGGGATAACACTCAATCCACAAGGCCTCCGCAGGAACTTTCTCCAGCAGGTACAGGGGCAGAAAAGTCTTGATACGAAGTCATTATCGTATCTTCAGCATGCATCCCAGTAACATCTACATTCCACACAGAGTAGAGGCAACCAAAGTTTTGATCTCTGTCTCCCCAAACAGAAGTTACTTTCCCCAGCCAAGCTCTTTCGAAGAGCCGACGTCTATATTCCCCAGCCGAATTTTATAATCGCAAGCGGTTCATATAGTTTTCTCCCGAGCAGAATTTATTTCTCTGAATACGGAAGCTCATCCCCAACAGAGTTATTCTCCCGCAGATTTATTCTCAAACAGAGTCTCTCCCCCGGTAGAGTAGCTGTAAACAAGGAGCGAATCTCCATCATAGTCATCTCCGGTTCACCATCCCCAGCGGAAGTAGAAGAACCAATTTTTCTATGACGGTCAGGAACTCAATTTCCATTACTCTCCAGCAGCAGTCAGGGATTTATTTTCCCACTCAGATATGTCACAATAGCATTTCATGTTCATACATCATGACGTGCGCATACATATTGCATTCAGCATAAGCTCATTTATTTTGAGAACATCTTCATACGATGCATTTCATGCATCATATACGATTAAGCATATACCTTTTCCGGAAAAATGGTTATCATTAACAACTTCCAGCAAGTTCAAGATTAGCTCCTAAAACTAAACAGAATAATTATCTGCGCAACCAAATGCAGCTTTACACGGGTTTGTCACGAAGCAATCTTACACGGGTTTCTCCTAAATGCAGCTTCACACGGGTTTATCCTGAAAAATCTTACACGGGTCCTTTCTCATACATTTCCGAATGAAGTTTTACACGAACTCATCCCTAAGTAACCTTACCCAGGTTCCTTATGAAGTTTTACACGAACTTATCACAAAGTAACCTTACCCAGGTTCCTCTTGAAGTTTTACACAGACTTATCCTAAGGTGACCTTACCCAGGTTCCTTCTGAAGTTTTACACGGACTTATCCCGAAGTAACCCTACCCAGGTTCCTCCTGAAGTTTTACACGAACTCATCCCCAAGTAACCTTACCCAGGTTCTTGCCGAAGTTTTACACGGACTTATCCCGAAGTAACCCTACACAGGTTCCTCCTAAATCCCTACACAGACTCATCACGAGAAACCTTACCCAGGTTCCTTCTCAGTTCAGATGCAGTTTTACCCAAACTCCTCACAAAGCAACCTTACCCAGGTTCCTTCTCAATTCAGATGCAGTTTTACCCAAACTCCTCACAAAGCAACCTTACCCAGGTTCCTTCTCATTTCGGATGTAGTTTTACCCAAACTTCTCGTAAAGCAACCTTACCCAGGTTCCTTCTCGGTTTAGATGCAGTTTTACCCAAACTCCTCACGAAACAACCTTACCCAGGTTCCTTCCCATAAGCCCTACTATCCAGGTTCCTTCTCATAACCTTACTATCCAGGTTTCTTTTCTCTTACCTCCAGACAGCAGTCCACAACACTGTAAGACCTGGACCTGATCAAACCCGATTGGTTTTGCATTTCCCTAGTAAGTCACGGTGCAGCCTGTACACTGACCAGATATGCAGTTCACCTCCAGAGTTAATTCCCCCGTAGAGTAACGAACAACTGAAGCTCCTAAAATTCTATTTCTCCCAAGACAGATACCAACATTCCTTAGCAGATACCTCCTCAATGACAGGAACAAAGACTCTCATCGAAGGAATGTCTCAGGAAATCAACATCCTCTAGATGGCATCTTTAAGCCCACCTCCAATGGTACTCCGTCACATGTTGGATGACATCTTTAAGCCCATCTTCGACAATTATCTAGCAACATCCAAATGGCATCTATAAGCCCATTCCTGATATCATAAATCAAGTATCACTTCATGCGAGTGCAAATTTCTGGGCACTCTAGTGTTCAATCATCTTCCACCTTCAGATCACGAAAGGCAGACGAGCCAATTTGCATCCTCAGGTTTAAGAAGATTTAACAGGGGCAGCTGTTGTACCCCAAAATTTGCCCTCTCATTTTACTCAAAACATACTCCTAAAGATCCTCAATTTGCTCAAGTTTGCCCAAGAGTTGACCAGACAAACTCTCTCCTAAGGCAGTGAGTCTCAAATTAGGGTTTCCATTTTCATCAAGATGGATGAACCACAAAGGCCTCATATGCTCTCCATGGTCTTAATATGTTCTCAAGACCCTACATGTCAAGTTTCATGCCTTGCACAAGAAGTTTGCTCAGTCAACTGCTTAGATACTTTAGAATCGACTGTACTATGTCAAAAGTCAATTGTGACCCACATACAGTCAAACTTCAAAAAATTTGGTCAACATCCAAATTTTTAAGTGACTTTAATCATTTGATCAAGGATTGACCATGATTCCCCAAGGAATGCTCCAAATTCATCAAAACCCAAAAGTTGCTAAATTAGGGTTTCTTAGTAAAAGTCAACCCAACTTTGACCAAGCATAACTTCCACATGCATTATCAAAAAATTTCCATCCAAAGCTCATTTTGAAGAGGATGAAATTACCTACAGTTCATCTTCATCCCACAAGTTCAAAATATGCACTCATCAAAATATATGAATTTTTACATTATAGATCCTTTTGAAAAGTCAACAAAAAACACCTTTTGTGTCAAAGCTTCATACATGAACATGGAAGATCCAATTGAGATGAAACCAAAGGGGTTGGTTAGGAGATATCCTAAGATTTCTAAAAAGTCCAAGAACACCTCTCTAGGGTCAAAATTGAGAGAGTTGTGCATTGTCAAAGATGGAAATTTTTGGAAAATTGTCAAAAGTCAACATTGATCAAATTTTCATTTTTTTTCCAAATGGGCCCATGTTTTCTTGTTTGAAACATGTTTCTAATAGGACCCACGATCCCTGAGCTTTTCCACCTATTATTTTATTATTTTTATCATTTATTTTGATTTTTTTATTCAATTAAATCAAAATAAATCAAATTAAATGGTAAAATAATAAAAGCAAATCAAATCTTGGGATTTTTGTGCACATTTGGAGTCTATGTATAGCTAGCATGATGACCAATTCGTGCAAGATTCATTTGGATTGTAAAAGATTGGATTGAAGCTTATTTTGGGAAGATATCATACAAAGAGTAAATCAAATCACTTTTTCATTATTTCTCAAGATATGATGCAATTTTATTGACCTATTTCGTTCTCGTATATGTATTGAACAATTCCAAATCAAAAGGATAAAGGTTAGGAGTCGTGAAAGAGCAAGAACAAACTAAAAAAAGCTTGACAAAAAGGTGTGATTCGATTTCAAGCTTGGAGGCTAATTCAAGTTACTCTAGCATTGCCAGTAGATTGTTGGACATCTCATGAACATAACTGGATCATTTGCAAGACTTGAAACACCCAGAAACGCGCATAATCACTCTAACAGTTTGCAAAAAAATTCAGAAACGACTATCGTATTTCTTGCATCATTAGCATGTTTAAATTATATATTTGTGATCCTCATCATGTTTGCAAGCTAACTGAATACTTTAATCGCGTTTTTGAAGCCTATACATGCCTTTGCCATTGTTAGGGTTTGTATGTGCAGATTAGGTGTTTTGTCCACAGGTTAAGTTGGCCTGCTAAAGGGGTACCATGATGTTCACAAGATCAAAACTAGTTGATCTATATAATTAGATGCCATTTATCTTGCGTGTTGTGGATTTTTGAGTTTCACAGGTTTGTAGCTACAGACCTTTGGCTGTAGGTAAAAGTACCATAGCCTAAAACGATGGATGAGGAAGAAGAAGACAACGTGTCCAATAATCATTGGATCATTTGAAAGCTGGCGCGTTTTTTTGGTTTATTCATTAATCCATTTATTTATTATATAACATGTTTTGTTTGCATTGTACTAACAATAAAAGCGCGTAGCACAGATGGCAAGCAAGCATAGTGGAAAGGGAAGAGGACCTGGGTTCGATCCCAGGTCCCAGCAACGCTTATTTTCCTATTTTCTGAACGCATATTGCATGCACTTCTTATCAAAGGGTCTACCATACTCCATCAACATCCAGCCACTTGATCCAACATGCCATCAGATCCAACGTTCCAGCAATGAGGGACCATGGTGCGCCCCTAGGTCAACGCTACAAGGCACCAAAGGTTGACTGGGCTTTGAGTGTTTTTGGGCTTGAAAATTCAGATTGGCACCCACTTTTTGCTAGCATACAGACCCATTCTCTTTCTTTTCTTTATTTATTTATTTTGTTTTAATTATTTTGTTTAATTATTTTTCACCAAATTAATTACTTTTTTTATTAATCATAAAATCAACAAATCACAAAATACCAAAAAAGAATTTTTTTTAATAAAATATTTATTTTAATTTAATGAGAAATATAGGTTAAGTTAATTTCTTTTATAATTAAAATCAAATAGAATCTAGGTTTTAATTTTACAATTATATTTCTTTTCTCAAATTAAAAAAACCAAAAAATACACAAAATCTTTTTGTACAAAATATTTTATTTTCTTGAGATTATTTAATTTAGTTTAGATTAGTTTAATTTCAATTTATTTCATAATTAAAAAATAATTAGAATTATGTTTTCAGTCGCACATAGTTTAATCAATTCTTTTCTCAAAAATAGCTTAATTATTTTTTTCAATTAGATTTTAGGGTTTTCAATTTCTCCTCGTATTTAATTCGCCGCGCATTTAATTATTTCTTTTCCATTATTTTTTGTAATTGCCGATGGTTTGTAATAGTTAAATTAGGGTTTTATTTCTTGCTTTAATCCCCGATTTTGTGCTTATGTAATTAATCCCCATCCCCAAATCCTTGTAATAGCTAGGTCTATTTTCTCGCATTTTTAATTCATGTAAATATTTAACTGTCTAGATGTATGTTAATAGGATTGTATGGCAAGAATATATGAAATTAAAACGGTAGATCACCTAATGTGCAAAGATTAAATAACTGCAACAAATCATATGCACATATTCACTCCTAGGGTTTACCTCACTTTGGTTTCCTTCGGTAAAATTGTCATTTAAGCATAGGAGATTTTAGTGATTGCCCTTCTGTCTAAAAGATCAAATGTCCCATTAGAATGTTGCCTCATAAATGTTGTCTCGGAAAGATCATAAGACTCTAGGGTTACTACTAAACTTTCCAACCCATTTCTTAGGTGACTGTACTTGTCCTTTTTGAACGTCCCTTACAAACTCCAACGACGGGGATACCTACTCCTTAATAGTAGGATAGCGCTGTCAAAAGGAAATGAGAATGAACAATATTTTTTCGAGTAGGTAGAATCTTAAGTACTTGCTCAACAAAACTTTTCACACAAACACCTTGCAAAACAATTTTCAAAAACAAACTTGGTCACACCCTTGAGGACTGATACAAGGGTTATCACGAAGTAAAACTTTTCAAGACAAGCACACACAAGCAGTTTGAAAAATGAGCAAGTAACTAAGAGCCCTTGGAAAACCATGGATAGAAAGGGTACTAACACCTTCCCTTTCTATAATCTACCCCCCGTACTCAGAAATCTCGAAAAAGGGTTTTTTCTGTTCTTTTTCCTTTTCCATAATTGGATGAAATAAAAGCCGGTGGCGATTCTTGCTTACCGCGACATTTTGCGAACAAAAAACGCAAAACACAAACCAGTATTAACAGTCGGTTCTGCCACCGTATCACACCCTATTATGTTCCTGGAATTGAATGGAAGGTGTTGTACCCCAAAATTTGCCCTCCCATATTCTCCAAGAAATTGCCAAGCCAAGTCACAAAATTCCCCCAAGAGTTGCCCAGTGCAACAGTCTCCCATACAGTCAAAACTAGGGTTTGTATTCTGATCAAGAAAAGGAAGTTTTCAAAGACCCAATCAAGTCTCATATGCTTACAAAGATGGTCAAGTATCCTCATATCAAGTTTCAAGGCATTCAGCTCAAAATTGCACAGTCAAAACCCTAAATTGCACTACAGTCAACTGTAGGGGCAAAATGGTCATTTGGCAGTCAAAAGTTCAAATTTTTGGTCAACATATCATTTTGAAGCCACAAACATCATTTGATCAATGCTTGATCATGATTCTCAAAATTTGGCTCAGAAAATCATCAAGATGCAAAAGTTACTATATTTGGACAGCTGAAAAAGTCAACTGAAATTGACCGGGGCATAACTTTCACATGGATTATCATAAAAATTCCATCCAAATCTCATTTTGAAGAGAAAGACATTTCCTACAACTCATCTTCATACTTCAAGTCCAAGAAATGCTCTCACAAAAAGTTATCAATTTCAACATTATAGGTCATTTTCAAAAGTCAACAAAAAGGGACTTTAAGTCAAAGGACATAACTTGAGATTGGTAAATCAAAATGACATGGGACCAAAGGCATTGGTTAAAGGACTCAAAGTCCTTTCCAAAATGTCCAAAAACATGAGAAAAGATTAAAAATTGAGCAAGTTATGCCTTGTGGAAGTTGGGAAATTTTTGGATACTTTGAAAAGTCAACTTTGATCCAAATGACCTAAAATGCTAATGGGCCCATTTTTCTTCCAAGATTCATCATTCTAAACATGTGCACGACCATTTGGCCCAAAGGGAAGTATTTTCTCATTTTTTATTTATTTATTTGAATTTCTATTAATATTAATTCAATTAAATCAATTAAATATGTGAAAAATATCTAAATGAACCAAACAAATCTTTTTGTACACATTCTAGACTCAATATTTCGTGCATATGCCAATTAGGAAAGATTTGGTTTGACTTGATCATGATTTGCACAAAAGGACATGGAAAAGATATGAAACATAATGGTGAAAAATCAATTGGCAAAATCATTGAATGGAAGAGATTTGATTCAATTTTCTTAACCTAATAGCCTCATTACATAAGCACAAAGAGAACCCTAATGCTCAGACACTCTAAGCTGCGCAGAGAATACCATTGCAAACTTGGATTTTTATCAAGAAACTCAAATTCTGAAAACAAAGTTACAAAGCGATTCAAAGCTTAATTTTCATTCAAAAAGCTTGCTCAAGGCCTATTGAGTGTATTCCAATCAGAATCATCCCTCAAAGCTCCAAGAACTGGTAAAACAAACCGTACCTGTGCAAGGAAAATTTCAGAGTCATGCATCATGATTTACACATTCTTTGTGATTTTTATTCATGGATTCATGTTAATTACCTTGTTCTGAAGCTAACCCAATGTTTTGATTGAATTATTATGCGTTATATTCGATTCCACCATGTTTAAATTCTAGGGTTTTCAGGATGAGGAATTAGGGCTTTTAAGATAAAGTAAAATTGGCCCTCAAGACCATGATGGTTGTATTCAGCAAGCCTGGACGAACAGGAAACACCATTCGCGATCAATTTATGTACATCATAGCCCTATTCGCTATTTTCCAATAGCCTGCCTTCTGCAACGCGTAGAAAACCATGGCCAATGCGTTTTCGTTTCAGAAAAAAAAATAAAGCAATGAGGACGATGACCTCGTGGCGAACGATGGTTGGTGCGTTTGAAAATTCGCGCGCTGAACCACTGATGCGTTCGTTTCTCTTTTTGTTATTTATTTATTATAATATGTTAACATACGTTTCATGGCTCAGCTGGCAAGTGGTAAAGGCAATGACGTCCAAGACCTGGGTTCGAACCCCAGGTCTTTCACATGTTCAATATTATTTTTCATTAACTAATCCCATGCAGCGCTTAATGTGTGGATATACTATGTGCCTCCCAATCAAGCATGACACGTCCCCCTGGAGATCAATCCAAAGGCATAGAGTTGATGAACACCCTGAACCCCAGTCAACATGCCACATAATGCATGGAAAAGTCAACGAATTGCAAGCTTATTGGGCCAGCTTCTTGGATCACACCTCACAATTGGGGACTGAAACCCCCCCCCCCCCTGGTTTGCAATCTCTTTCTATTTTTTACTTATTTTTATTTTATTGTGAATTGTTATTTTTTTATTCAATTGTTTTAATTTAATTAATTATATTTTACAAATTATAAAATATACAAAAAAATCAGAAAAAGAAAAAATGTAATAAATAATTTTTATTTTTATTATTTTCATAAATAAATTGTATAATTGAATTTAGTATAATTAGGGTTTTTGCAATTTTAATTCTTTTTAATAAATAAAAAAAAACATAGAATTAGGTAATTGATAATTTTTCCTTTTAATTTTTCCCTTTTTTTTTACCATAACATTATTTACTTATTTTATTTTCATAATTAACTTGTAAATTAATTAGGGTTTCATTTAGGTTAAAAAAGGTCAATATTTTCTTAATAAACTTAAAATAATTAGAATTAGGTTTAATATTTAGTTTTAATTAATTATTTTTTCTATTAAATCTTAAAAATACAAAAACACCAAAAAACATTCCTTTTTAATTTTTAATTTTTAATTTTTTATTCCTCATTAATTCTAATTAATTAAATTCATTAACTTTAATTTTTTGCAAAAGGGTCCAACGCCCTCGTTCGTAATTTATTTAATTCGCACATTTATTTTATTTCGCTTAATTCATTATGTATCTCTCCCAAAGCGTTGTAACTTAAATTTCTCGCACTTTTATTTCTTTTGCTTTATTTACTTTCTGTCAAATCGGGTCCGGTTTAATTTTGGCGATGTGGACCCGCGCCATTTGTAATAGCCTTAGAATTTACTTTTCCGCACTCTTTTAACTGTTAACAAAAAAGCATGCAAGAATGAATGGCCTTAAAAATAAAATCAAGCGTAGGTCACAAAAAACATGACAAGACAAAAATCAATGAAAACGACACACGAATCGCACACACCACCCCTAGGGTACGCCTCACTGTTGCCTTGCCTCGAAAGGTGATCGTCGAGTAGAGGATGTCTTAGTAAGTCCTCATGATCCGGGAACCTGGCATGAGGGTAGCTTCTAAGGTGTCTTCCCATTGCTCTGGTGATCACCATGTCCCGAACATCGAATTGACCCGAACACCTCCAACGGTGGTGCTACCTACCTCTCAATGGTGGGATGACACTACTTTAAAGGACATCTACACAGACGAATTCCTTAGGGTAGGTAGGTTCTCGTAGATACTTGCTCTAATTTAAAAACAAATCAAAAGCACTTTTCACACCGACACTTTTCAAAAGCTTTCAAAGCAAATTTTTCAAACACTCTGACGTATGAGTCGAACTGGAATTTTCAAAGAAACTTTTTAAACCCACATTGAAAAGCAAGCAAACATTTTTTGAAAACACATTGAGCAAGTATCTAAGAGCCCATGGATAACCATGGATAGAAAGGGTGCTAACACCTTCCCTTTCTATAATCTACCTCCCGAACCGAGAGCAATCTCTTTAAGGAATTTTTCTGTGCTTTTGTCCTTTCTATTTGGAGAAAATAAAAGACGGTGGCGACTCTTGCTTCCGCGACATTTCGCGAACCAGCGTTAAACAGTCAGTTCCAGATCCACCGATCACAGAACTGGCGACTCTGCTGGGGAGATCTTATAAAGTGAGGTGTACCTTAGGGCTAGGTCATAACTGTGTTTTCAATTGTATTGATTTGCTTGCTTTACTATTGTGGGTTGCATCGGAGATACATAGATCCTAACCTGGATCTGGGGATACCCTGTTTAGGTAGCATAAGCTGTGAGGGACCTGTCCGGCGTAGACCGACACAGGTGAAGCAGTGGCTACGTTGGTGTGGCACCTTAGTCTGTACCGATATCCCTTGTGTCGCAACGAGGAGAATATGGGTCTTCTAAGGAGTCATTAAGCACCAACAACCTTAGAACCTTAATTGACACAACTTGGCCTTTAGAATTGTAGCAGTATGCTACGCCCATTGAGGCTAAACTCTCGTGATGGTTCTGGCCGCAAGAAAAGATTGCGATGCTGGAGTTATGACCGATTGAGGGTAGTCAATGATATTGGGATCCTCTAAGAACCCGGTTACTTTTGATTAGGACAGGTGTGAATCAACAAACTGAAAGAGGGTAGTACCTAGACCTCATGCTGGCCTAAACTTTAGGGGCTTGCCTTGTGTGACTTGTGTGCCTTACCATGTTTGCCTTTGTATCTGTATGTGGTGTGCTTTATCATAACATCATAGCATCATGAGCATTGCATACATCCTGCATAAGGACTGACCATTTCAAAGACAAGAGGGTTTCATCTTTGCTCTGTTTTGTAGGACATTATGATGCCTGTGCGAAGGAATACTATCCGGTTCAACTTTGTTCGTTCACCTGAGTTGCTTGATGAGTTGGTTAGCAGAATTCCAAACACCACTTGCTTCATTCAGAGGCATGGTTCTCTTCTCAGTTTAGTCACTGCAAAGCGGGATCAACAGTTGATGAGTGTTCTGACCCAGTTCTATGACCCTCTGTACCAGTGCTTCACCTTCCAAGACTTCCAGCTGGTCCTTACCCTGGAAGAGTTCTCTGATTTACTTGGTATCCCCATCTTGGATCAGACTCCCTTTACTGGTTGGGAAAAGACCCTCAGGCGTGAGGACGTTGCTGCAGCTCTTCCTTTGACCCATCAAGAGGTAACAGACAACTGGGTGACTAGAAGCGGAGTTAAGGGCTTCTTGGCTAAGTTTCTGATTGGTAAAGCTAACAATTTCTGGAATGACCTGGACTTTAGGGCATATGAATACATCTTGGCTCTCCTAATCTATGGGTTAGTCCTGTTTCCTAATCCTGACAACTTCATCAATGTCACTGCCATAAGGATCTTTATGTCTCAGAATCCTGTGCCCACTCTCTTGGGTGACATCTTGCAACAACTTCATGCCCGTACTACCCGGAGACGAGGAACCCTATGGTGTTGTATCCCTTTGTTGGTGAGGTGGTTTATTTCGCACCTCCCTAAGTTCGTACTGAAGAATCAAGAAGGAAGAGGTTGGGCTCACAGGTTAATGTCTCTCACCGATAAAGACATCATTTGGACTTGCAGAGGTTTGGATGAGATAGCTATTATTGATCGATGCGGGGAGTATCCTAACGTTCCTCTGATTGGTACTCAAGGAGGGATCTCTTACAATCCATGTCTAGCACTCTGTCAGTTTGGAAGAGCAAGAAGAGCAGGCCCCCATGAGATGTTGGTGCCTCACATCAGTTTCGAGTTTCAGGTGGATAGTGACGAGCTACGTCGTAGGTTCATCAAGGCTTGGGACAAGGTTCATAAAGCTGACCCACAAGAGCTAGGGCCGAAGACTTCTTTACCTATGGAAGCCTACTACAAATGGGTTCGCATCCGTGCTCAGAACTTAGGTATGCCGTATGAAGCTGTCAGACCCATCATTCTTGAGTGTTCTGATAAAGATGGTGTTCCTCCAACTGTCCTTCCTCCTCAGATACCTACTGATTATGAGACATTGAAGAGATCCTGGTCACAGCTGCAAGAAGAGCGGGATTCTTACCGGGAAAAGTTCAACGAGCAGGAATCAAAGATCCAGAAGCTGACAAAGCAGTTGGAGAATGAGAGAGCTCTGAATGCCTACATCCGTACTGAGAAGAGGAGACCATGGGATCAATAAGGAATTCTGGATGTACTTTTACAGTTTTATTTCCTTTCCAGTATTTCCTTTCATGTAACGCCTAAGGGCAACCTTTGTTGAATAATTTCAGTTGCAAAGTTGAATCTAATGAAGTGTGTTCTCTTTTTGTTTACGAAGTTGATTCTCGATTGTATTTGAAAACATAATCCATACGCATTTCATACATCATGTGCATAGCAGGTTTTTCCACTTTTCAGGTTGCTTACAGTTCTTCGCTGTTTATTTCAGCATCATGAATCCCAAATCTGCATCGACTGAGACATCAATCAAGGCTCTTCAGGCGCAGAATGCGCAGTTTCAAGAATTAATCAAGGGTCTGGCTAAAGGCCAAGAAGAACTGAAGACTATGCTCCTGAAGAAGGAGAAGAAGAAGAAGAGAAGAACTGTTCTGTTCAACTCGGGCCGAAGGTTTGGCAATACTCTGCAGCATGAAGAGGCTGGTTCTTCTGTTGGCAAGAGTCCTTCTCAGGCAGAAGTAAAGGTTCCTACTCCAGTGGTCTCCGACAACGAGACAGATTTTGATGAAGAGCAGTACCCTCCTGCAGATGACAGATATAAACAACTGGAGGATAGGTTGAAGGCTATGGAGATTCAACAGGCACCTGGGCTGGATTTCGGAGATCTGGGTTTGTCGACTGGTGTGATCATCCCCCACAAGTTCAAAGCACCATCCTTCTCCAAGTATGACGGGGCATCTTGTCCCAAGCTGCACTTAAGGTCCTATGTTCGGAAAATTCAGCCGTACTCTGCGGATAAGAACTTGTGGATCCACTTCTTCCAGGAGAGTCTTTCAGGGACTCATCTCGAATGGTTCTATCAGCTGGATGGGACCAAGGTTCGTAACTGGGAGGAGCTGGCTACTGCTTTCTATAAGCAGTATCAATATAATGCCGACCTTGCCCCCACACGTACCCAACTCCAGGGTATGGCGTTAGGTGCAAGCGAAGGTTTTAAGGAGTACGCTCAGAAGTGGAGAGACCTGGCTGGCAGGGTGCAGCCACCATTGACTGATCGGGAGTTGGTAGACATGTTCTTGGGGACCCTATCTGGGCCATTTTTCAACCATCTCATTGGGAATTCTTCTGCTGGGTTCACTGATTTAATCTTGACTGGAGAGAGAATTGAAGCTGGGCTGAAGTCTGGGAAGATTACAAAGGGTGCATCATCTAATTCGGAAAAGAAACCATTTAAAAAGGAGTCTAGTGCCGTGTATGGTTCTAGGAAATCAGAGATACCTGAGCACCGCCAATCTGTCAGTGCGGTGATGATTGCTAAGCCTGCTGCCGCTCCTCGGTCCAATAATCCTCAAAGGGCTGAAAGACCCCGGCGAGAGTTTACCCGGTTAAACATGACCCTATCACAGATTCTGCCACAGTTGCTAGCCACCAACTTAGTGACTGTCAGGGAGGCTCCAAAGTTCCCAAATACAACATCTCCCAAGTACAACCCGAATGCTCGTTGTGCTTACCATTCAGATAGCCAGGGGCACTCTACCGATGACTGTTGGGCACTAAAGAACAAGCTGCAGGACCTCATTGACGCTAAGGAGGTACAGTTTGAGGCATCTGACAAGCCTAACGTAGTGACAGCTCCCCTGCCTGCTCATGGAGTTAATGCCATCGGGGATGAAGAGGAAGTTGATGAAGCTGAGTTTGATAGCTGGATTTACCCGGCAACCGACGGTGGACTTAACAATTGGAGTGCAAAGGACCATACCCCTGTTACCTTTGTGACGCAGTAATAAATTTCTTTGTTTCGTTATTTTGTAATAAACAATGATAAACTCTATGGCCCGGTGTCTTACCCGAGGCACCGTGGTTCTATTTGTGAGGGCATACAAACTGTCATTTTATACATCATGAATGAAAATCTTGGACGTTTTTCGCATTGCAAATATTATGTTCCTTTTCTGTCTTTCTTTTACATAATTTTCAAAAACAGCTGTATTTACACACACACTCACTCATACAGGTTCCAATCCACTCTGGATCTTACTGGTAACAACTCTGCTACTGCCAGTTATGACTTCGAAAATCCGATCAACTTAGCCGAAGACGAAGGTGAAGATGATTGCGAAGTGCCTGGCGAGCTTGCTAGACTGTTGCTTCAGGAAGAGAGGGCAATTCAACCCCATGAAGAGCCAGTGGAAACCATAAACTTGGGTACTGAGGCAGACAGGAAAGAGGTAAAGATTGGTGCCAACCTAGAGCTCAGCGTGAAGCAACGGTTAACCAAGATGTTACATGACTACATGGAGATCTTTGCCTGGTCCTACGAAGACATGCCCGGGTTGGATACCGATATTGTGGTCCATCACTTGCCGACTAAGGAAGACTGCCCTCCAGTTAAACAAAAGGTCCGTCGGATGCGTCCAGAGATGTCTGAGAAGATTAAGGCCGAGGTCATGAAACAGTTTGATGCCGGGTTCCTTGCAGTAACTTCTTACCCTCAGTGGGTTGCTAATGTGGTGCCGGTACCTAAAAAGGACGGTAAGGTCAGAATGTGTGTCGATTACAGGGATCTGAACAGGGCCAGCCCCAAGGATGATTTCCCCTTACCTCACATTGACGTCCTTGTTGATAATACAGCTCAGCACAAAGTATTCTCTTTCATGGATGGCTTTTCAGGTTACAATCAGATCAAGATGGCACCTGAAGACATGGAAAAGACTACATTTGTTACTCAGTGGGGCACCTTCTGTTACAAGGTCATGCCATTCGGATTAAAGAACGCTGGGGCAACCTACCAACGTGCCATGGTTGCCTTATTTCATGACATGATCCATCATGAGATAGAAGTGTATGTGGACGACATGATCGCTAGGTCCCAGACTGAGGAGGAGCACCTAGATCATCTACAGAAGTTGTTTGACCAGTTGAAACTGTACAAGCTGAGATTGAACCCGAACAAGTGCACCTTCGGGGTAAGATCTGGGAAATTGCTAGGCTTCGTGGTCAGTGATAAAGGTATTCAAGTGGACCCTGCTAAGGTCAAAGCTATTCAAGAGATGCCAGTGCCTAAGACAGAAAAGGAGGTCAGAGGCTTTTTAGGACGCCTAAATTACATTGCTCGATTCATCTCTCATCTGACTGCTACCTGTGAGCCAATCTTCAAGCTGCTGAAGAAAGATCAGGTAGTACGTTGGAACGATGAATGTCAGGCTGCCTTCGACAGAATCAAAGAGTATCTCCAAGAACCACCTATCCTTATGCCACCGGTTGAAGGGAGACCTCTGATCCTATATCTGACAGTGCTTGACAATTCAATGGGGGTGTGTGCTGGGGCAGCATGACGAGTTTGGCCGAAAAGAGCATGCCATTTATTACCTTAGCAAAAAGTTTACCGACTGTGAGACCCGATACTCACTGCTTGAGAAAACTTGCTGCGCTTTGGTATGGGCTGCTCGCCGGCTGAGACAGTATATGCTGACTCACACTACCTTGTTGATCTCAAAAATGGATCCTATAAAATACATATTCGAAAAGCCTGCTCTGTCTGGGAGAATTGCAAGATGGCAAATGATCTTGACGGAATACGACATTCAGTATACAACCCAGAAAGCCATCAAGGGGAGTGTATTGGCAGACCACTTAGCTCATCAAGCTGTAGATGATTATCAATCCATGAACTTCGAGTTTCCAGACGAAAGCATCATGATCGTGACTGATTGTGAAGTACCTGGACCGAATGAAGGACCTGAACCAGGATCCCGATGGTCTATGCACTTTGACGGAACCTCCAATGCTTTGGGAAATGGTATCGGCGCCATCATCATATCTCCTCAAGGTACTCATACTCCACTCACTGCCCGGCTATGTTTCAACTGTACCAACAACATGGCGGAGTATGAGGCGTGCATCATGGGTCTTCAAGCTGCGATCGACCTAAGGATCAAATTTCTAAGTGTCTTCGGAGATTCCGCTCTTGTGATCAATCAAATCAAAGGAGAGTGGGATACGAAACATCCAAACTTGATTCCTTACAGAGAATGTGTGTTGACCCTGATTCCCCACTTTACCGAGATAACCTTTGAGCACTTTCCAAGAGAAGAGAATCAGTTAGCGGACGCGTTAGCTACAATGTCTTCAATGTTCAAGGTCAAATGGGATAATGAGGCTCCCCGAATCATCATCTGGAAACTGGACGAACCGGCATACTGTTGTGATCTCGAAACTGAATTGGTGACTGAGAAGCCTTGGTACCACGAAGTGAAGAGATATCTGGAAGCTCAGGAATACCCTGAAGGTGCATCTGTCAATGATAAGAAATTCCTGAGAAGGTTCGCAGCCAAGTTCTTCCTTAGCAACGGCATCTTGTACAAGCGAAACCATGATTCAACCTTACTGCGTTGTGTGGATAAGACTGAAGCAGAAAGAATCATGGAAGAGCTGCATGAAGGGACCTTTGGTACACATTCCAGTGGACATACTATGGCTAAGAAAATCCTACGGGCAGGGTATTACTGGTCCACAATGGAAGCTGACTACTACCAACACTCCAGGATATGCCACAAGTGCCAGATCTATGCAGATAAGGTGCATGTTCCTCCGGTTCCCTTGAATGTTCTGACTGCGCCTTGGCCGTTCGCAATGTGGGGCATAGACATGATTGGTGAGATAAAGCCTACGGCATCTAATGGACATCGCTTCATCCTAGTGGCGATTGATTATTTTACGAAGTGGGTTGAGGCAGCATCCTATGCTACAGTAACCAAGACTGTTGTGGCACGGTTCATTCGGCACAACCTGATCTGTCGGTACGGTGTCCCTGAGCGGATTATTACGGACAACGGTACCAATCTAAACAACAAGATGATCGCTGAGCTCTGCGAACAGTTCAAGATACAGCACCACAATTCTTCCCCTTACAGACCGAAGATGAATGGGGCTGTAGAAGCAGCAAATAAGAACATCAAGAAAATCGTGCAAAAGATGACAGTAACGTATAAAGATTGGCACGAGATGTTACCGTTCGCTCTGCATGGGTACCGTACCTCAGCCAGGATGTCAACCGGGGCAACTCCTTTCTCTCTGGTTTATGGCATGGAGGCAGTCTTGCCGATCGAAGTGCAAATACCCTCTCTCCGGATAATGAAGGATGCAAATCTGAACGAAGATGATTGGATCCAGACACGACTAGATCAACTCAACCTCATTGACGAAAAGAGACTTGCTGCTATCTGTCATGGTCAGACGTATCAGAAACGGATGATCAGGGCATTTAACAAAAAGGTCAGACCACAGGAATATCAAGTTGGGGATCTGGTAATCAAGCGAATTATCCTTCCTCAGAGTGATCCAAGGGGCAAATGGACCCCTACGTACGAAGGGCCATTTGTGGTTAAGCATGTGTTCTCAGGAGGAGCAATGATCTTAACCAACATGGATGGTGACGACCTTCCTCACCCCGCCAATGCAGACATAGTTAAAAAATACTACGCATGAAAAAAGACCCGCTAGGCTGACATGCCTAGGCAAAAATTAGGGCTTCCCGTCGAACCAAAAGGGTTCGGGCAAAATGAAGGGATGAAAATGAAAAATCTGTACACCCGGCAAGTCGAAAACCTGAAAAGGCGGCTTGGGCAAAAATGGGTATCCCGGTGGACTGAAAACCTGAAAGGGCGGTCCAGGCAAAAGTTAGGGATAAAGCGTAATACTATGTCTCATTGATCACTTTGCATCCAGAATCCGGTATCTACATCAAGATCAGACGGCATCGATCAGTCAGCTGCACCTTCAACCAAGGTCATCAAGTGATGAGACGCTCGGAGATATAAAGGCGATAGCAGAGTTGAAACCCAGTGGATCATTCGTATTTCACACAGCTGTTTTATTTCTTTTGTACAAAATTTGTATAAAACTATATGGTTCGGCGACGTTCCTCTTACTAGGACGTCAGCCTCTTGTACACAAAACGCCTATTTTCAGGCTATTCAAAATCAATACAAATATATTTGCAGTCAAACGTGCCAAATGTTTTTCTTTTTCTGTTTTGTTTTGCGAAGAACGTCCAAGGTTCAATTTGTGATATATGCATTGACAATAATTTGCTAACTCATAAATATTTGCATACGAAACAAAGGAATTGATTGCAGGTGACACTAGAAATAGGGGCAATAAAGAGTTGTTTGAGCAGTCTAATTGTTCTATCCTCCAAGGTACCAAGGTAGGTTCAGCTAAAGAACATGACCAGTATACCTGGATTCCCCAGAGAGTGAGCCAACAAAAGTGCATTCCTCTCCAAGCAAATTATCAAGTCTCAAGGAAGTTGAGTGTCCTCCCATAGATCTCAATACCTTCCCCAGCAGCGATACATATATTCTTAACAAGCATCCCCGGCGGTCTTGGTCTAAAGATTGTTCCCCGGCGGTATATCAACATCCAAAGGGATCACTCCCCCAGTATATCAAAACTCCCCAGAAGAGTCCAATCCAGTTCCCCCAGGAAAGTTGGAATTCATACCCCCAAGCGGTAAGCTTATCCCCAGTAGATTTTGGAAGCTTATCCCTCGCAGAGCACGAACACGTCGTCCGACTTTATTCAAAGAGTTATTTCCTTAACAGGATATAACTGGGTTATCCTCAGCCAAAAGCTACGGAAAGGTCGTCGTCAACGTAGTTCTTTCCTATCCCCAGCGAAGTCTATTCACACTTCCAATACAACAACGGTATCCCCAACAGAATTATTATCTACACTCAGCAAAGCATCTCCCCACAGAGTATTGCTTTCCAGCATGGTCGCTAGAGTATCTTTTCTCCCCGCAGAATCTTCCATTTGCCAAGTTTATTCCGCAACGGAGTCATCTTCTCCTACCGGTATTCTTGCAATTATCATCCCCCAGCGGAAGCAAAATCTACTTGCCAACATCAGCCCAGGAGCGACTTCCCGGCACCCGTCAAGGATTCACTTTCCTAAACAAAAGCATACATAAACATCACATACATCATTATAGCATGCATAAACGCATCATACAAATCTCATTTATGTTGAGAACATCATTGCTTGATCCATATCATGCATTGCATACGACTGACCTTTACCTTTCAGGAAAGACGCAGTTAAAATGCTCAAACATATTTCAAAGCCTTCTTTAGTCCAGCTAAATCGACTCCCAACAGATTTTTCTGATAAAGACTCAGTAGAAGCTATGGTCCCCTCTCCGACAAGTGCGTGAGGTGGTAATTCCTTCTTCAGATGTTTCCCTCTCCGACGATGAGTGTGAGGTGATAGTCTTCTATGGTCCCCTCTCCGGCAAGTGCGTGAGGTGGTAATTCCTTCTTCAGATGTTTCCCTCTCCGACGATGAGTGTGAGGTGATAGTCTTCTATGGTTCCCTCTCCGACGGTGTGTGAGGTGGTAAGTCCTTTTTAGATGTTTCCCTCTCCGACGATGAGTGTGAGGTGATAGTCTCTTATGGTCCCCTCTCCAACGGCGAGTGAGGTGGTAATTCCTTTTTCAGATGTTTCCCTCTCCGACGATGAGTGTGAGGTGATAGTCTCTTATGGTCCCCTCTCCAACAGCGAGTGAGGTGGTAATTCCTTTTTCAAGATGTTTCCCTCTCCGACGATGAGTGTGAGATGATAGTCTCCTATGGTTCCCTCTCCGACGGTGTGTGAGGTGACAATTCCTTTTCCTATGATTCCCTCTCCGACGGCGAGTGAGGTGATTCCCTGTTAGATTATAATGGCCTATGGTTCTCGTTCCGATCCTGCGAAGATGGTATTTCCCACCAAGATTTTCTCAACGAGCGTTGTTGAAGTTAAAATCACCCAAGGTTCTCTTACCATTCATGCTAAGGCAGTAACCATACCTGGTTCATTCATCATCTTTTGAAGCTCCAGACCCAGCTCCTGTAACCAGTCAGGACACATCTATACCAAGCATCTAAAATCAGCTCCTGCAACATGTCAGGTACTCATTTGTCCTTTTGCAGGTATGCAGGTACTCGCTAAGGAATCTCCTACGCAATCAACATCCAGATGGCATCTATAAGCCCATCACCCTATCCAGCAACCTCTAAATGGCATCTATAAGCCCATTCCTACCACACTGCTACTATGTGAGCGCAAATTTCTGGGCACTCTAGTGTCCAATCATCTTTTACCCTCGGATTACGAAAGGCACGTCAGCCAATCTACATCCTCAGGTATAAGAAGATTGAACAGGGGCAACTGTTATACCCGAAAATTTTCCCTCCCATATTCTCCAAGAAATTGCCAAGCCAAGTCACAAAATTCCCCCAAGAGTTGCCCAGTGCAACAGTCTCCCATACAGTCAAAACTAGGGTTTGTATTCTGATCAAGAAAAGGAAGTTTTCAAAGACCCAATCAAGTCTCATATGCTTACAAAGATGGTCAAGTATCCTCATATCAAGTTTCAAGGCATTCAGCTCAAAATTGCACAGTCAAAACCCTAAATTGCACTACAGTCAACTGTAGGGGCAAAATGGTCATTTGGCAGTCAAAAGTTCAAATTTTTGGTCAACATATCATTTTGAAGCCACAAACATCATTTGATCAATGCTTGATCATGATTCTCAAAATTTGGCTCAGAAAATCATCAAGATGCAAAAGTTACTATATTTGGACAGCTGAAAAAGTCAACTGAAATTGACCGGGGCATAACTTTCACATGGATTATCAGAAAAATTCCATCCAAAGCTCATTTTGAAGAGAAAGACATTTCCTACAACTCATCTTCATACTTCAAGTCCAAGAAATTCTCTCACAAAAAGTTATCAATTTCAACATTATAGGTCATTTTCAAAAGTCAACAAAAATGGACTTTAAGTCAAAGGCCATAACTTGAGATTGGTAAATCAAAATGACATGGGACCAAAGGCATTGGTTAAAGGACTCAAATACCTTTCCAAAATGTCCAAAAACATGAGAAAAGATTAAAAATTGAGCAAGTTATGCCTTGTGGAAGTTGGGAAATTTTTGGATATTTTGAAAAGTCAACTTTGATCCAAGTGACCTAAAATGCTAATGGGCCCATTTTTCTTCCAAGATTCATCATTCTAAACATGTGCACGACCATTTGGCCCAAAGGGAAGTATTTTCTCATTTTTTATTTATTTATTTGAATTTCTATTAATATTAATTCAATTAAATCAATTAAATATGTGAAAAATATCTAAATGAACCAAACAAATCTTTTTGTACACATTCTAGACTCAATATTTCGTGCATATGCCAATTAGGAAAGATTTGGTTTGACTTGATCATGATTTGCACAAAAGGACATGGAAAAGATATGAAACATAATGGTGAAAAATCAATTGGCAAAATCATTGAATGGAAGAGATTTGATTCAATTTTCTTAACCTAATAGCCTCATTACATAAGCACAAAGAGAACCCTAATGCTCAGACACTCTAAGCTGCACAGAGAATACCATTGCAAACTTGGATTTTTATCAAGAAACTCAAATTCTGAAAACAAAGTTACAAAGCGATTCAAAGCTTAATTTTCATTCAAAAAGCTTGCTCAAGGCCTATTGAGTGTATTCCAATCAGAATCATCCCTCAAAGCTCCAAGAACTGGTAAAACAAACCGTACCTGTGCAAGGAAAATTTCAGAGTCGTGCATCATGATTTACACATTCTTTGTGATTTTTATTCATGGATTCATGTTAATTACCTTGTTCTGAAGCTAACCCAATGTTTTGATTGAATTATTATGCGTTATATTCGATTCCACCATGTTTAAATTCTAGGGTTTTCAGGATGAGGAATTAGGGCTTTTAAGATCAAGTAAAATTGGCCCTCAAGACCATGATGGTTGTATTCAGCAAGCCTGGACGAACAGGAAACACCATTCGCGATCAATTTATGTACATCATAGCCCTATTCGCTATTTTCCAATAGCCTGCCTTCTGCAACGCGTAGAAAACCGTGGCCAATGCGTTTTCGTTTCAGGAAAAAAAATAAAGCAATGAGGACGATGACCTCGTGGCGAACGATGGTTGGTGCGTTTGAAAATTCGCGCGCTGAACCACTGATGCGTTCGTTTCTCTTTTTGTTATTTATTTATTATAATATGTTAACATACGTTTCATGGCTCAGCTGGCAAGTGGTAAAGGCAATGACGTCCAAGACCTGGGTTCGAACCCCAGGTCTTTCACATGTTCAATATTATTTTTCATTAACTAATCCCATGCAGCGCTTAATGTGTGGATATACTATGTGCCTCCCAATCAAGCATGACACGTCCCCCTGGAGATCAATCCAAAGGCATAGAGTTGATGAACACCCTGAACCCCAGTCAACATGCCACATAATGCATGGAAAAGTCAACGAATTGCAAGCTTATTGGGCCAGCTTCTTGGATCACACCTCACAATTGGGGACTGAACCCCCCCCCCCTGGTTTGCAATCTCTTTCTATTTTTTACTTATTTTTATTTTATTGTGAATTGTTATTTTTTTATTCAATTGTTTTAATTTAATTAATTATATTTTACAAATTATAAAATATACAAAAAAATCAGAAAAAGAAAAAATGTAATAAATAATTTTTATTTTTATTATTTTCATAAATAAATTGTATAATTGAATTTAGTATAATTAGGGTTTTTGCAATTTTAATTCTTTTTAATAAATAAAAAAAAAACATAGAATTAGGTAATTGATAATTTTTCCTTTTAATTTTTTCCCTTTTTTTTTTACCATAACATTATTTACTTATTTTATTTTCATAATTAACTTGTAAATTAATTAGGGTTTCATTTAGGTTAAAAAAGGTCAATATTTTCTTAATAAACTTAAAATAATTAGAATTAGGTTTAATATTTAGTTTTAATTAATTATTTTTTCTATTAAATCTTAAAAATACAAAAACACCAAAAAACATTCCTTTTTAATTTTTAATTTTTTATTCCTCATTAATTCTAATTAATTAAATTCATTAACTTTAATTTTTTGCAAAAGGGTCCAACGCCCTCGTTCGTAATTTATTTAATTCGCACATTTATTTTATTTCGCTTAATTCATTATGTATCTCTCCCAAAGCGTTGTAACTTAAATTTCTCGCACTTTTATTTCTTTTGCTTTATTTACTTTCTGTCAAATCGGGTCCGGTTTAATTTTGGCGATGTGGACCCGCGCCATTTGTAATAGCCTTAGAATTTACTTTTCCGCACTCTTTTAACTGTTAACAAAAAAGCATGCAAGAATGAATGGCCTTAAAAATAAAATCAAGCGTAGGTCACAAAAAACATGACAAGACAAAAATCAATGAAAACGACACACGAATCGCACACACCACCCCTAGGGTACGCCTCACTGTTGCCTTGCCTCGAAAGGTGATCGTCGAGTAGAGGATGTCTTAGTAAGTCCTCATGATCCGGGAACCTGGCATGAGGGTAGCTTCTAAGGTGTCTTCCCATTGCTCTGGTGATCACCATGTCCCGAACATCGAATTGACCCGAACACCTCCAACGGTGGTGCTACCTACCTCTCAATGGTGGGATGGCACTACTTTAAAGGACATCTACATAGACGAATTCCTTAGGGTAGGTAGGTTCTCGTAGATACTTGCTCTAATTTCAAAACAAATCAAAAGCACTTTTCACACCGACACTTTTCAAAAGCTTTCAAAGCAAATTTTTCAAACACTCTGACGTATGAGTCGAACTGGAATTTTCAAAGAAACTTTTTAAACCCACATTGAAAAGCAAGCAAACATTTTTTGAAAACACATTGAGCAAGTATCTAAGAGCCCATGGATAACCATGGATAGAAAGGGTGCTAACACCTTCCCTTTCTATAATCTACCTCCCGAACCGAGAGCAATCTCTTTAAGGAATTTTTCTGTGCTTTTGTCCTTTCTATTTGGAGAAAATAAAAGACGGTGGCGACTCTTGCTTTCGCGACATTTCGCGAACCAGCGTTAAACAGTCAGTTCCAGATCCACCGATCACAGAAGGGTTAGTAGGCCTCGAGAGTGGCTGCAAGCTAGGGTTTCAAGTTTCCCTAGTTTGAATGATTTTATGAGTTTTTGAAAAGTGTTTCTTGCACAAGGATTTTGTGTCTTGCCAGTTGGGTTATGAACCGAATCCTTGTCCTTGCTATACCTAGCAGCCGCTACAGTAATTTAGTTTCAACCTTTTCATTATTGAGAAAAAAATACATTTTGCTTTTACGCTTGAATGAAGAACTAATCATCCAGAGTTGATCTACGGTAATCGTGTTCCGATGCTTTGAGGTTTCTAACTTGTCAATTCAATTTCGCTTCTCTTTCAATTCTATTTTATGAAATTGCATTTGCTTAATTTGTTATTTCATGGAATGTCTTGATTAAATTCGTATGATTGTATTCCTAATCTTTAATCGTTATTTACGTTGCTTAGTCGTTAAATCGTGTTTTATTTCGTGTTTGCTTAGTTCACGATTGTATTAATCTGTTTGCTTAATTCGGAATGGGAATTCAATCTATTTTATATCTATTGCGCTTGTCAATTAGTATTGAAATCGAATAGAGGTCGAAGCCGCTTAGGGAATTGGTAAGGTAAAAACCAATGATTAGCAGGAACCTGAATACAGTAGATCTACTTATTTTTATAATCACTTATTTTAATCACTTATTTCGTGTTATGAATCAATCCTAAAACCAATCCCTCCATTCAATTTCTATTAGTTAATAATAAAATCAAGAATCCTTGTGATACGACTCGAGCCATTGTCGCTATACTACATTTTACAAAATACTCATTTTTTATCTGTGTGCAACAGCGAATCAAATTGGCGCCGTTGTTGGGGATTCTTGTTGTTATTAATTAATATTTTAGTCATAGGTATAGTGTTCTTTTTTTTTGTTTTGTTGTTTTGTTGATTTTCAGGATTGCAATTCCGGTTACAGTACAATTTTTCAACCTGTCAGGTAAGTTTAGAAGTTACTGTTTTGATTTACTCCGAATTTTTTCCACAACGTCAGAAAAAAATCGATGAACATTCGTCTTTTTTCTATTTTTAAATAATTTTTTACTATTTTCATAGTGTGAAAAAAATCCAAAAAAAATCTCAAAATTATTATTTTGCTTCATTAGATTAAATTTTGTATTTTTTTTTTTTGAATTTATTTTAATCGTTTTCTTTCTATTTGTTTCTACCTGTTTGGGACATAGTTGGTGTTTTTGTATTTATTGATAACATGGCTGAATAAAGAATTTTGAGGCAGTTGGCTGACCTTGATGTGAGCTATAATGATTTATGTATTGACTATCCTGCAGCTGATACACCTTTTGAATCGAAATCTAATTTAATACACTTGTTGTCAAAGCTTAATAGTCTTACAGGTGAGGATCCGCAAAAGCATCTGAAAGAATTCCTGGTTGTGTGCTAAGAACCTTCTGAACTTTTGCTAGAGGATATTGTCGAACAAATGGCTGCAAATAATCTCCAGTATGAACAACAAATAGATTCTACTCTCCATACTTCAAACACAGATTGAACAACTTGCCTCTTTGATGAATATCATGCAACAAGCTCAAGGATCTAACCAACAACCCTTGGAAGAGAATTCTGTTTTTCCAATAGAGTTGCTTTCTGAGACTGATGATGATACTTGTGTTAGAACATAGTTTGATTCTACAATCCTCAGTTAGAGTTTTGATGATAACAAAATACAAGATTAAATATTATGAGTTTTATATGAGACATAGATGCTACTTAAAAATTATGTTGTATATTTACAGGAAACTCTGATGCAATCAGCAGTAGAACATCAGTATCAACATCAGCATCAGAAGATCAATACATGTGCTTACGCTGAAGTCTGATGAACATAATATGTGCTCAACATACTCTGACTCTGATCAAGTTCCTAATCATGTCATCAGCACTCAGAAGCGCCAGAATAAGCTAAAGCCAAGAATGCTCTGATCTTCATTATGCAGAACATTCTGAAGTATCAACGGTACTGCATTCAAGGCAGATTAATTACCAACGGCTTTATTCCAAGACAAAGATCTTCTCAAAATGGAAAGAATGTAATGAGCATTGAAATGGAATTATGGACTGCAACGTATCTATTCCAAGAAGTATTTAAACAAATTAGTGAGAAAGGAAATGGATAATACTCTACAATTCTCCTACACGCATAAGCCAATCATCTTCGTCCTCACTCATTCAGTTTGCTAAAGCTCTCAACTGCTTACTCTATAGTTCTAGCAATCTAGTTTCACATAAGCTTCATTTTGTGTATTATCACAGTTGTGATATATAGTTTCTCTAGAAACATCAAACACACATTTTGTTCATTTATCTGTAAAAGAATTTCCTTGAGAAACCGGTCTGTGGTTTGACTCAAGAAGGCTTTAGCAGTTGTTAAAGCAGTTTTGTATTCAGTTGAATATAGTGGATTAAGACCTCGTTGGAGAGAGGCGAAATCACCTTGACGGGTGGACTGGAGTAGTTTGATATCAAAAGAACCAGGATAAAAATAACGTGTTGTCTGCATTTGATTTCAAGTTTTAACAATTCAACCCCCCTTCTTGTGTTTTTCACATCTTCTATTGGCATCAGAGCGCCTGGTTCTGAGTTCATAACACTTAACTGTGTCAGTACAAGATCCAGCATTGAAAAACACTATGGCAGGAACACATCAAACATCAGCAATGACAACAATGAAGAAAGAGACAGATTCAGTGGTAAACCTCCAGTCTTTGATGGAGAGAACTTTGATTACTGGAAAGACAAAATTGAAAGCTTCTTTCTGGCCCACGATGCTGATCTGTGGGATATGGTGACAGATGGATACACGCACCCAGTGAATGCAAATGGTCAGAAGATTGACAGGAAAGCAATGTCTAATCAACAAAAGCGTGATTTCAAAAATCATCACAAAGCCAGAACTATTCTTCTCAGTGCTATCTCTTACTCTGAGTATGAAAAGATATCAAACAGAGACACTGCAAAGAACATGTTTGACTCTCTGAGAATGACGCATGAAGGCAACCTTAAAGTTAAAGAAACTAAAGCTCTTGCGCTCATTCATAAGTATGAGGCATTCAAGATGGAAGAAAGTGAATCTATTGAAACAATGTTCTCAAGATTTCAGATTATGGTTACTAGTCTCAAATTCTGGACAAAGGGTATTCTACTGCTGATCATGTTAAGAAGATCATCAGAAGCTTGCCAAAACAGTGGAGACCAATGGTCACAGCGCTGAAGCTAGCTAAGGATCTAAACACAATCTCTCTGGAGGAACTTGTCAGCTCCCTCAGAAGTCACGAGATAGAGCTAGAAGCTGATGAACCTCAAAATCAAGGTAAGCCATTAGCTTTAAAATCTAACAGAAAATATGACTCCAAGGTTTTGCAGGCTATTGAAGAAACCTCTGATGGGTCCTTATCATAAGAAGATGAACTATCTCTCCTTTCCAGAAGGGTGAACCAACTGTAGAAGCAGAGGCAAAGAAAGTTCAGGAATCCCAGAAGATCTGAGAACCAGAACGAATCCTCCTCCAGATACAGAAGGTCAGAATCCTCCTTTGGACACAGAAGATCTGAAGGCTCTTCAGGAAGCAGAAAGCCAAACAACAAGGACATCATCTGCTATGAATGCAACGAGCAAGGACACTACAAGAGTGACTGCCCAAAGCTTTAGAAGGAAAAGCCCAGAAGAAAGTTTGGCAAAGAAAAGAAGAAAAGTCTCATGGCCACATGGGGTGACTCTGACACATCTGAAGCTGACTCAGAATCAGATGATGAGAGAGCAAACATAGCTCTCATGGCAAACATATCAGAAGACAGTGAAGCTTCTGAATCAGACTCTGAATCAGACACAGAAGAGGTATTTCCTGACTTTGCTGTTAATTTTACTAAGGCTGAACTAGCTGAAAGCCTTAATGAGATTCTGGAAAGATATCAGCAGATCAGAGTCAAATTCAGAAACCTGAAAAAGGATCTTGCTTCTGACTCTGATAAAACTGAGAGTCTCAAGTTGAAAAATTCTGAGTTGAAAAATAAAGTTTCAAAATTAGAAAATATATTACAAAACTCTCAGAAGGAAACAATTCCTGAAACTCCCAGTAGTACTGATAAGATCATCAAGGAGTATAATCACAGCTTTCAGAAGTTTCTTGCTAAAAGCATAGATAGAAGCAAGATGGCTTCAATGATCTATGGAGTTAGCAGAAATGGCAGAAAAGGAATAGGATACCAAGTTAAGGTACCTACACCAAAGAATGCCATGGATTTAGTTATTAAACGAACTTCACTTAAGTCACACTTTGTATATGGGCACACACACGACATCAACTATACTAGTAGTAATTATTCTGTCAAACCAAAATTCAACCAGAGTTTTGGTAAAACTAACAAATCAGGACCCAAGAAAATATGGGTACCTAAGGATAAAATAATACATGTTGCAGATATCTTTAGCAGAAAAGCAGAAACACCAGTCATGGTACCTGGACTCTGGCTGCTCACGACACATGACGGGAAGAAGGCATATGTTCCAAAGCCTGGAACTTAAGCCTGGAGCCCATGTAGGCTTTGGAGGCAATCAGAGGGGAAATATCATTGGCTCTGGAACAGTAGGTAATGGAAATCTTCCCTCTATCAGTAATATCTTATTAATAGATGGATTAATGCATAACCTGTTATCCATAAGTCAATTAAGTGATAACGGTTATGATATAATCTTTAATCAAAATTCATGCAAAGCTGTTAGTCAGAAAGATGGGACTATCCTGTTTAATGGAAAGAGGAGAAACAACATTTACAAAATCAAACTTTCTGAACTGAAAAGTCAGAATGTAAAGTGTCTTTTGTCTGTTAACAACGAGCAATGGATCTGGCACAGAAGATTGAGGCATGTTAGTATGAGAAGAATATCTCAGATTAACAAACTCAATCTGGTTAGAGGACTTCCTAACCTGAAGTTCAATTCAGATGCTCTGTGTGAAGCATGTCAGAAAGGCAAGTTTGCAAAACCTGCTTTTAAATTTAAAAACGTTGTTTCCACCTCTAAGCCATTAGAACTTCTGCACATTGACTTATTTGGACCAGTTAAAACTGCTTCAGTCAGTGGCAAGAAGTATGGGTTAGTAATCGTAGATGACTATAGAAGATGGACATGGGTAAAGTTCTTAAGACACAAGGACGAGTCACACTCTGTGTTTGTTACCTTCTGTAACCAAGTTCCGAATGAAAAGGATCTTAGAATCGTCAAAGTCAGAAGTGATCATGGTGGAGAGTTTGAAAACAAAGATTTTGAATCATTTTTTAATGACAAAGGCATTCTGCATGATTTCTCTTGTCCTAGAACTCCCCAGCAAAATGGAGTTGTAGAACGAAAGAACAGAACATTGCAAGAAATGGCCAGAACCATGATCAACGAGACTAATGTTGCTAAGATCTTCTGGGCAGAGGCAATAAACACAGCGTACTACATTCAGAATAGAATCTCCATAAGACCTATTCTGGAAAAGACTCCATATGAATTATGGAAGAACAGAAAGCCCAACATTTCATATCTTCATCCATTTGGATGTACTTTCTTTATTTTGAATACTAAAAATTATTTGAACAAGTTTGACTCTAAAGCACAGAAGTGTATTATGTTAGGATACTCTGAACGCTCAAGAGGGTACAGAGTATACAATACAAAAACACAGATTGTGGAAGAATCAATCAGTGTTCGTTTTGATGATAAGCTTGACTCTTAAAAGTCAAAGCAGAATGAAGTATTTGCAGGTATGGAAGTTGAATTCACAGGTACTGAAGACAAGTCATCAAAAGCTCTTAACAGAGACACTCCCTCAACATCAGAAAGAGGCATTGCAAGCAATCCAGCATCTTCTGTTGATCAACCTCAGAAAAGACCATCCAGAAGCAGCATGGATCACCTAGAAGAAACTATCTTAGGAAGAAAGGAAGATCCAATCAGAACAAGAGCCAGCTTCAGAAACTCTGAAGAATCCCTCATGGGACTTGTTTCTCTGATTGAACCATCTTCAATTGATGAAGCACTTCTAGACAATGACTGGATTCTAGCAATGCAAGAGGAGCTGAATCAATTCACAAGGAATGACGTATGGGATTTAGTTCCTAAACCAAAAGGATTAAACGTTATTGGAACTAAATGGGTGTTCAGAAACAAACTGAATAAACAAGGTGAAGTCATCAGAAACAAGGCACGATTGGTAGCACAAGGTTATAGTCAGCAAGAGGGGATAGACTATACAGAAACCCTTGCTCCAGTCGCCAGGTTAGAATCTATCAGACTTTTAATTTCTTTTGTTGTTAATAAAGGCATCACTCTGTATCAGATGGATGTTAAGAGTGCATTCTTAAATGGCTATATAGAAGAAGAGGTATACATGCACCAACCCCCTGGTTTTGAAAGTTCAAAAAATCCAGAATATGTTTTCAAACTAAAGAAGTCATTGTATGGTCTGAAACAAGCTCCCAGAGCTTGGTATGAAAGATTGAGTAACTTCCTGTTAGAAAAGGAATTCACCATAGGGAAAGTGGACAGAACTTTATTCTGTAAGACAGTTAAGAATGACATTCTAGTCTGCCAGATTTATGTTGATGATATAATATTTGGATCTACTAATCCCTCTCTGGGAAGAAAATTTGCTAAGTGTATGCAGGCAGAATTTGAGATGAGCCTAATGGGGGAACTGAAATTCTTTCTGGGCATTCAGATCAATCAAACTCCATAAGGAACTTACATTCATCAGAGCAAATATGTCAGAGAACTTCTGAAGAAATTTGATCTCTCAGAATGTAAGCCATCAAAGATTCCAATGCATCCCACGTGCATTCTGGAAAGAGAAGAGGTAAGCAAAAAGGTAGAACAGAAGGTCTACAGAGGTATGATTGGTTCACTTCTTTATCTTACAGCTTCAAGGCCTGATATTTTATTCAGTGTATGCATTTGTGCAAGATTCCAATCAGATCCTAGAGAATCTCACTTAACAGCTGTTAAGCGAATTTTCAAGTATCTGAAAGGTACTACTAATCTGGGTCTGTTTTATAGAAAATCTAGTGATTACAGCTTAGTAGGTTACTGTGATGCTGACTTTGCTGGAGACAGAGTTGAACGTAAAAGCACTTCTGGAAGCTGCCTGTTTCTGGGAGAAAATCTGATCTCGTGGTCCAGCAAAAGGCAATCCACCATTGCTTTATCAACAGCAGAAGCTGAATACATAGCAGTAGCTGGATGCAACACACAAATGCTCTGGATGAAAAGTCAGCTTGAGGACTTCCAGATTTATGAGAGTAACATTCATATCCTCTGTGATAACACCTCTGCTATTTGCTTAAATAGAAATCCAATTTTGCATTCTAGGGCTAAGCATATAGAAATAAAACATCATTTTATTAGGGACTATATTCAGAAAGGAATTTTAAACTTAAAATTTATTGATACAGACCATCAATGGGCTGATATCTTCACAAAACCACTTTCTGAAGATAAGTTCAACTTCATTCTGAATCATCTCAGCATGAAGCTTTGTCCAGAATAAAACTGTTTTAATTTTATATATTAACCTTCAGAATTATGTTTATTACTCTGTGAACTTCTGATCAATCCTTTTTCAGAATTTTAGAAATGCAGATTGTATCAGATCTATCCATGAAGCTCTGAGCTCTTCAGTTCAAGGATAGAAGTGATGTTCACTCAAAGCAAACAAGTGTCATCCAGTCATCAGTTGTTTCCTGAGGCTGAACATGCGTTCACGCTTCTGAAAAGGCAAAGCGCTGATTGGATGCATTGAGACACATGTCACTGGTAACCGTTTAAGTATCTTTTTGAAATCCCCTAAAATCAACCATCATTAAATGCTATTAATCATGATTTATTTCTCTCTCTTAATCGTTTATGTTTTCAAAAACTTTTTCGAAATCTATTTAAACACCATTCACACCATTCACAACTTTTACCCTAACTTTTGTTTTTCAATCAATACTTCTGTTTTTTGTGTTCTTCTTTCTCAAGAAACCCCTTAAACCTTTTTCAAAAAATCCTCGTGTGAACATGGCTTCTAGCAGAAATCTCTCTTCAGGTTCCCAGAAAGATACATCAGCTGAGCAATATGAAGTTCCTCTCAGAACGCTACTCACTCCAGTCAAGAATCTTGAAGTTCTGTCAGAGATAATAGTGGATTTCAACAGTTTGAAGGAAAATGGTTTTGATTTATCAGAAGAGATTCAAGCACAAGGATGGGAGAAATACTTTGACAGGTTGGTGGGTCCAACTTTTCCTATCTTGGTTAAGGAATTCTAGATTCACGCCTCTTCCTCAAATCACCAAGTCACTTCTTACATCATGGGGAAGAAGATAGTGATTACTGAAGACCTAATTGCAAAACTCATTGGGTACAATGGTGGTGGTATTCGCTGTATAGACATGGCTGAAAGATGCTCAGATGTTGCTGTTATAGCAAGGGAAATTTTCACGCTGGGGCTTCCCTCCAGCAAGATAAGGGATTTGAGAGATAAGCACAAAATTTGGGCAAAGATTATTCTGGGATGTTTCAACCACAGGAAGCCTACCAGCTCTCCTGATTACATAAACATAGATCAGCAGTTTCTGATCTATTTTATTTCTCAGAGGGTAAAGATTAATCTAGCTCATCTTCTGTTCAACCATCTGAGAACAAGCGTCAAGGAGACAAGAGAAGATGAACGCACTAAAAGGGATTGGATACCCTTGGGCAGATTGATATCAGATATTCTAATTGAGAATAGGCTGATTGAGCATTTGACAGAGGCACAAGAGATCAGCACCCTAGAACCTTCTGTTGGCAAGCAGCTGAATGCCAAGAATCTGAAGAAGATGAAGCTGATAGAGAACATTAAGAAGGAGCCCAGCATCACTCCCTTTGTTGAAATCTCCAGCAGAAGAGTCCCTCTGGACAACTTCCCTATGTTCTCAGAGATTGACTTAAAGCCTCAAATCATTCTGAGATACTTGGATGTGTGTAAAGCTGATGGGACAGCACCTAATCTAAACATTCAAGATCTTCAGCAGAAGGTACCAGAAGTTATTCTGAAGAAGACTAAGAAGAGAAAAGCTGCTCCAGAAGGATCATCACAACAGACTCCAAAGAAAAGAGGTAATCCTGTTTCTGTATCTGTTTTAAATTCAACGGTTGTTTCCACATCTATTCCTACTCCCATTCCAACACCAGCTGATATCACAACACTACAAACCTTTGAAGATTTTGACATTGATTTTGACCCTTCTGAGTCACTAACTCTCAGAAGATCCCGCTCCAAACCACAAAATCCAAACACTGCAACCATACCAGAACCAGAACTTGCACAAGTTCTGTCTGACATAGACCAACACTCTTCCACTCCCCAAACAGACAATCCAAATCCACAACCAGAAATTCCCATCTCTCCACAACCTGACGTTCCACTCTCACCAATAACAGAAACTCCACTCTCTCCAATACCAGAACTAGAAATCCCACAACCTTCCTCTCCTTAACCAGAAAGTAATCCACCGTCTCCTCAACATGCACAATCCCCACAACCTGAGACTCAAAACTCTGAGGCTCAAACCTCTGAATCTCCTGAACCACAACCTTTGGCCATTCAATTGCCTTGTGGTACAACTGTTAATATGTCTCAACTTCCCTCCTCACCAGAAACAACTCCACCAAATACTCCACATAGTCTAATCGTTATTTCTGACTCTCCCACTCCCTCACCTAAGAAAAATACAGAAAACCACAACAAGACAGTCATTGATTTAACAATCCTTGAATGCCTTGCTGCAATAAACCAGAAAACTGCCATCTCTAAACCGAAACAACCAGATGTTGGTTCCAGCATTTTGAACTTTGAAACAGATATGCAGAAGTGGATCACTTCTTTGAAACAAGCAAGTCTGGAAGTGGTTGATCCTGCTGTATCAGATTATCTCTGAACTCAATTCAGAAGATGTGTATGCGCTGAAACCTTCAAGCTGCAAGACCAGAGCTATGGATAGGCTCAACAGAACTTCAGCAATTTGCTGAAGGAAATGGAAGGTCCAGTTCTGAGCAAGCTGCTGAAGGAAGAAGTTCTCCATCTGGACAGTGAGCCTTGGTCTGAGAAGCGTCCAACATCGAAAGTTCAAACTGCAGAAGAACAGATAATTCAAGATGAAGACTTGGGTAAAGCAGAAGAAACTACATAAAGCTCTGAGAAGCAGCCTGTATCTGAAGATCCTCAAGCTTCCTCTCTTGACAGGCAGGCTCTGGAAGATTTGAAGAGATCAGATATGCTGATGAATGAACAGATGGACAAGCAGGATATCAAGATTGATTCTATAGCAAACATGGTAGCTAAGCAAAACGAAACCAGCAAACAAATCAAGAGCATGTTGGAAGCTCTGTTCACACGACTTCCTCCTTCTTCTTAGATTTTTTCTTATGTTTTCCTTGTTTTCTTTACATGTTTGTCTGTAATATTTTTACTTGTTCTAAACTATCATTGCTTCTGTTTTAATACAAACGTGTTTTGCTCTAATCTTTTTAACTCTGATTAACTATGCTTTTTGATAGCTGACAAAAAGGGGGAGAAAGAATGATATTTTTCAATAACGGTTTACTGAGACAAAAGTCTCAAACATTCTAATATCCTTATTTGTTGTTCTGAAAAGCTTACAGGTACAAGAATTTGAAGAACTCTGATAAAGTAAAATTCGGATGCTCAAAGAAAGGTTCAATAAAGTTCTGATACTCAAGGTCTCAAGGAATCAAAGGGAAATAATCAACTCAAGGGGAGTTTTTCTCATCATTACTCTGATACTTTTTATTCCTTACCCTCTTAGCTCTGATACTTTTATTCATTATTTGATTACCTCTGATATTGTTTCCTCTTTATTCTTAAACTCTGATACTCTCATTATTTTATTTTAATTGAAAAAATCTAGTTTTTGTCATCATAAAAAAGGGGGAGATTGTTAGAACATAGTTTGATTCTACAACCCTCAGTTAGAGTTTTGATGATAACAAAATACAAGATTAAATATTATGAGTTTTATATGAGACATAGATGCTACTTAAAAATTATGTTGTGTATTTACAGGAAACTCTGATGCAATCAGCAGCAGAACATCAGTATCAACATCAGCATTATAAGATTAGTACATGTGCTTACGCTGAAGTCTGATGAACAGAATCTGCGCTCAACATACTCTGACTCTGATCAAGTTCCTAATCATGTCATCAGCACTCAGAAGCGCCAGAATAAGCTAAAGCCAAGAACGCTTTGATCTTCATTACGCAGAACATTCTGAAGTATCAACGGTACTGCATTCAAGGCAGATTAATTACCAACGGCTTTATTCCAAGACAAAGATCTTCTCAAAATGGAAAGAACGTAATGAGCATTGAAATGGAATTATGGACTGCAATGTATCTATTCCAAGAAGTATTTAAACAAATCAGTGAGAAAGGAAATGGCTAATACTCTACAATTCTCCTACACGCATAAGCCAATCATCTTCGTCCTCACTCATTCAGTTTGCTAAAGCTCTCAACTGCTTACTCTATAGTTCTAGCAATCTAGTTTCACATAAGCTTCATTTTGTGTATTATCATAGTTGTGATATATAGTTTCTCTAGAAACATCAAACACACATTTTGTTCATTTATCTGTAAAAGAATTTCCTTGAGAAACCGGTCTGTGGTTTGACTCAAGAAGGCTTTAGCAGTTGTTAAAGCAGTTTTGTATTCAGTTGAATATAGTGGATTAAGACCTCGTTGGAGAGAGGCAAAATCACCTTGACGGGTGGACTGGATTAGTTTGAGATCAAACGAACCAGGATAAAAATAACGTGTTGTCTGCATTTGATTTCAAGTTTTAACAATTCAACCCCCCTTCTTGTGTTTTTCACATCTTCAACTTGTACTGATTTATTTGCAGCTGATTTTCCATCATTATCTGATTTTGATGATGTTTACTTTTGAGATGTTTGTACTGATATTAAAATTTGTTCTATTTGTGCTGAAATTGAGGACACCTTACAAGTTGATATTCTTACTGCAGATGAGGTTACAAATGAAGTTGTTCATGTGGAAGAAGCTCTCGATACTCCGGATACCCGAAATAAACCATCCATTAAACAACCACCTTTCCGAGAGCTGAAACTAATTCCTGGAAATCTTAATTATGCTTATCTAGAGATGAATGAAAAACTCTCAGTTATAATTTCTTCTAAACTTTATTTTGATCAAGAAAGTAAATTTTTGCAGGTTTTGAAGAAGCATAAGAAAGGAATTGGATGGACCTTAGATGATATTTATGATATTAGTCCATCCATGTGCATGCATAGGATCTCACTTGAAGATGTAGCAAAATCAGGGAGGCAGCCCCGTAACCTTTTGATCCTTGATGTTGTGAAAGATGATATCATGTTCACGTGCCCATTTGACACTTTTACTTTTAGAAGAACATTCTTTGATCCAGGAATAAAAAGTGAAGGTATTCATAAAAATTGCAAAGTAAAAGGACATAGCCTTAAGCTATTCCATGAGAGTCCCACGTTAGAAGAGGAAACTATAAAAGAGCTCTCGTTGGAAAAGGCTAATTATGCAATCATCTATCTGCCTTGATTCCTCGGGTGTGTTCTTTCCTCTGTCCTCACTCTTATTTTATGCTTGTTTCTTTCATTGAGGACAATGTGTGTTTTAAGTATGGGGGAGGAAATCATTTATTTGTTTTGTTTTCTTTGCTTTTGTTCTCTGTTTTCTTGTTTTGCTTTCAGTTATAAAAAAATAAAATAAAAAATGCATCTTTTTGAAAGTTTTGGGTTATAGAATAATCTGAGGTTAATTGTGGAGACTTGGGAAAAGTTCACAAGATCGATATCATCTTAATATTGTAAGTCTCATGCATATGGAAGTTAATTTGAATTTTTATTATGACGTAGCCTTGAATTCTCATCTTTTAATAGCTCTTGAGTAGTTTATTTCAGCAGTCAGCACCATCTCACATGCACTCTACACAGGGAAGCCGATGAAAATAAGTGAGTGATCCAAGTTTTATTTGAAAAAAAAAGGAATGTGCCTTCTAAGTTTGGTGACCTTCACCCGATCACTTAACCCAATGGTCATGGAACCTACAAAAAAAAGTTGATAATAAGACTCGTTGTTAGTTGGTTCAGCGGTTTCTGGTGCTGAACTTGGTAGGGCAAATTATGGTCTGATCCCCCACAACTACAACCAAGTAAGCAAAGGGTTGTGCCACGTAAGTACCAGAACCCCGTGCAAAAAGGATCAGAGTCACTAATCAGTTGCCTTGCTATGAGTGTGTGGAGATAACGGGCTTAATGTGATTGCGCCTGAATGAAAAAGAGCAAAAAGAAGGATGAGTAAGTTAGGCTTTGGCATAATAATATGATTCGAATTAGTTTGTATATTCAAGAGACAAGATTAGTGTTCCTACGATATCCTTAGTGTGCAAGATTAGTACCTATTGATGCAATCTTAACCGAAGAAGAGTTTGTAGCCTAGAATGAGTAGCTGATGATGCTGTTGTGTTTCTTTTGATTTTATTTTGCTCGGAGTGCAAAAGTTCAATTGTGGGGGAATTTGATCAGTGCATTTTGATGCACATTCTTTCATGATTGTACTTATGCATTTCCATGGTTTGTTTAGCTTATTTTTGTATTTTATAGTGTTTTTATATTTTAGTTTATTTCTACTCTTATTTGATTTTCTCACTTTATTTTAAGCATTAGCAGTCTGCACAAATAAATTCATAACTTGAGCTACGGGAGTCGGAATGAGGCGTGCTACTAGTCGTTGGAAAGCTAAGAGAAAGTGCTACGATTTTCATTCAGAAGTCGAGAGCTGAATCGGACTGTAGTATGGCCATAAAATTAGTTGAAGTTGCAGCATTTTATATTTAAGTTTTGGGTCATTTGTTTTGGGTCTGGGTTATGTTTTCGACCCAGTTGGGTTATGAACCGAATCCTTGTCCTTGCTATACCTAGAATCCGCTACAGTAATTTAGTTTCAACCTTTTAATTATTGAGAAAAAATACATTTTGCTTTTACGCTTGAATGAAGAACTAATCATCCAGAGTTGATCTACGGTAATCCTGTTCCGATGCTTTGAGGTTTTTAACTTATCAATTCAATTTCGTTTCTCTTTCAATTCTATTTTATGAAATTGCATTTGCTTAATTTGTTATTTCATGGAATTTCTTGATTAAATTCGTATGATTGTATTCCTAATCTTTAATCGTTGTTTACGTCGCTTAGTCGTTAAATCGCGTTTTATATCGTGTTTGCTTAGTTCACGATTGTATTAATCCGTTTGCTTAATTCGGAATGGGAATTCAATCTATTTTATATCTATTGCACTTGTCAATTGGTATTGAAATTGAATAGAGGTCGAAGCCGCTTAGGGAATTGGTAAGGTAAAAACCAATGATTAGCAGGAACCTGAAAACAGTATATCGACTTATTTTTATAATCACTTATTTTAATCACTTATTTCGTGTTATGAATCGATCCTAAAACCAATCCCCCCATTCAATTTCTATTAGTTAATAATAAAATCAAGAATCCTTGCGATACGACTCGAGCCATTATCGTTATACTGCATTTTACAAAATACTCATTTTTTATCTGTGTGCGACAACGGATCAGTAACCTCGTAATCTTTCAGACAAATTTTGGGGCCTTCCATTATTTAATAAACTTCTGATTAAAACATGTGAGACTTGCGTATTCTCACACTATTCAATCAAAAGGTAATTAAATAGGGCCAATTGTCATACCCCAAATTTGCCCTACTGGTTTCTAATCTTTTTTTATCCCTTATTAATTTCCAGAATTATCATTTTGCTTTATAATTTATTATTGTTAAATATTCATGGGGTTTAAGTTTATGAAAGTTTTTTTCCCCACCTTATTAAGAACTAATGGGCCTTCTAAATCAGAAAAGGCCAGTGTAAATTATTGAAGCTCATTTGGGTTCTCTTGCAAGGGGGTGTATTTGTTAAGTTATTGGCCCATTTAAAGTTTTATAGAAGGGGGGGGGGGGGGGGTATGTTGATTGTATGAGGGGTGTATTGACTAATTGAACCAGCTCACTAAAGTTATTAAGGCTCGTTTTTTAAATATGGAGGGGGTTTACATTATTGAGAATTCTTGGGTCCTTCTAAATCATAATGAACCGTTTAGGTTTTAAATAAGTTTGAAGGGTGTATAAGCAATTCGTTTGTGTTAAGGCCCATAAGAAATTCATTTTTTAAAAGGCCCAATAATTGATACAGCTTAGTCCATTATCAGATTCTTTTTTGTTGAGAATTTATTGTTTTACATTAACGTTACTGTTTTAATACTTAATCAAGATTTTGATTGTTTTATTAATTGAAAAAAAAACGTTAAGGAAAATTGGAAACAATTAAGGCTTTCAATTGCATGGTTCATTTTCAAGCCCAAGTCCAGTCAAAGAACAGTTACTGTTTGAATATGGAAAGGGAAAAAATGCTTTGTTTCAAATCAAACACTCACTGTTCAAATCAAAAATCAAAACAAATCTTTGTAAATTAAATTGTCTGAATATTTTAAAGACAAAATTGATATAATCAAATCAATACAAAACAAAAATAAATTAAATCGTATCAAAACTTATTGTATAAATCAATTACAATCTGAATCAATTACAAATGAATCTCTAAATCCATAATCTAACCTAATTCCTAGCATAATCTGGTATCAATCTAAAAATAACGACAAGTATACAAAAGTTTCCTAGTTTGACTGAAACCTAAAATGCTATTAAAGGGCCTAACAACTCTAAGAGAAGGGGAAGAAAAAATTAGAGAGAGATCGCATAACAGAACATAGAGAGCCTGAGAGAAGAGGGAGATCCGAGCCTCGTCATCGTAATTTCTGCACACCGCTGCTCCACAAGCCTAGGGTTTCAACATCTGAAACCCTAGATCCTTGGACCTCCGCTGCTGTACCTGGGAAACACAAGTGTGATCGGTGGATCTGGAACTGACTGTTTAACGCTGGTTCACGAAATGTCGCGGAAGCAAGAGTCGCCACTGTCTTTTATTTTCTTCAAATGGAAAGGACAAAAGCACAGAAAAATTCCTTAAAGAGATTGCTCTCGGTTCGGGAGGTAGGTTATAGAAAGGGAAGGTGTTAGCACCCTTTCTATCCATGGTTATCCATGGGCTCTTAGATACTTGCTCACTTGTGTTTTCAAAATGGTTTGTTTGCTTTTCAACCGTGGGTTTAAAAAGTTTCTTTGAAAATTCCAGTTCGACTCTTGTATCAGTCCTCAAGAGTGTTTGAAAAATTGCTTTCGAAAGCTTTTTGAAAAGGTGTCGGTGTGAAAAGTATTTTTGAATTTGTTTTTGAAATTAGAGCAAGTATCTACGAGAACCTACCTACCCTAAGGAATTCGTCTGTGTAAATGTCCTTTAAAGTAGTGCCATCCCACCATTGAGAGGTAGGTAGCACCACCGTTGGAGGTGTTCGGGTCAATTCGAGGTTCGGGACATGGTGATCACTGGAGCAATGGGAAGACACCTTAGAAGCTACCCTCATGCCAGGTTCCCGGATCATGAGGACTTACTAAGACATCCTCTACTCGACGATCACCTTTCGAGGCAAGGCAACAGTGAGGCGTACCCTAGGGGTGGTGTGTGATTTGTGTGTCTTTTCAGATATTTTTGCCTTTTCATGTTATGGTGATCTACGCGTGTTTTTATTTTATCATTCATTCTTGCATGTCATTATTAATAGTTAAAAATTGCGAAAAGTAAAAGATTCTAAGCTATTACAAAAGGTGCGGGTCCACATCGCCAAAATTAAACCAGGGCCCGATTTGACAGAAAAATAAAGAATTACAAGTAAAGGTGCGAGAAATTAATTTACAAGGCCTTGGGAGAGGTACATAAATATTATAAAGAATAAGGAAATAAATATGCGAATTAAGTAAGAATTAAAAGAACGAGGGCGTTGGACCCCTTTTGCAAAATTAAATTAAATGATGAAATTAATTAATTAAAAAGAAAAGAAATTGTTTTTGGTATTTTATGATTTTAATGAAAAAAGAATTAATTAAAATAACATGCTAACCCTAATTCTAGTTGCTTTTAATTTATTAAGAAAAGATCAAATTTTAACCTAAAATTAAACCTAATTATTTTACATGCAATTTGATTATAAAAATAAATAATAGGAAACATTTTAATAATTATAAAAGAAAATAAAAAGAGATAAAAATTATTATAAACCCTAGTTCTACAAATTTTAAATTAATTAAGAAAACATTACTTATTAAACCTAATTTAATAACTAAATTTAATTAATGCAATTTATTTATAAAAATACTAAAATGAAATATTTATTATATTTTTTCTCTTTTCTGATTTTTTTTGATTGTTTTTTTGTGCTTTTATGAAAATAATAAATTAATTAAAAAAACAATAATTAAAAGGATAAAAAAAATAATGAAAAATAAAGAATGTAAAAAAAACATTTGCAAACCTAGGGGGTCTGCCCCAAATTGGGAGGTAAACCTTTGGCAATTTGAGCCCAATGCTTCAGGCCTGGTGGACTCTCCCCACTAGCGTGCATCAGCGTTGACCCACGTACACCATGCTCTTCAGATCCTAGCCCTTGATTGAATCCAGTGGGACGCGTGGACGTTTGATTTTGAAGGCGTACGGTGTGCTTTGGTATTGAATCTGCATAGGAATATTAGTTGAAAAACAATATGGAAAGAGTGAGGACCTGGGGCTCGAACCCAGGTCATGAGCGTTACCAGCATATACGTATACCACTGAGCCATCCAACGCGCGTTTATCATATAACAACTAACAATTATTATAAAAGAAAAATGGTCAGTGGCTCAAAAACGCGCGAAGAATTTGAATGTTCCAATCAGCGCCTTCCACTTCATCGTCCTCTTCGTTGTGCCTTTTTTCCTGAAATACAAAAATCATTGGCAACGGTTTCGAACCGTTCTAAAAAGCATGTTTCTGGAAAATAGCGAATAGCCCCTGAGGCATCATAAATTAGGCGCGATGGTCTCATTCTCTTCGTCCAAGCGAACTGAATTGGATGGTATAGGTCTCACATGCCAATTGTCCCTTAAACGAAAACCCCTAATTTGAAAACTTAAGAACCCTAAAAAGCAACAATGGTGAAATCGTGTACAATGCTCAAAAACACAATTAATTTACATGGTTAGCATTAGAGTCTTATAATGAACACAAATCAAGCATCAAAAATTATTAAAAGTGCATGAATCGAGATGCAAGAGTTTCAAATATTTTCTGTACAGGGTGAGGTCGTGTTACCAATTTAGGGCGTTAGAGTGGATGATTTTGATTGGAAATCCTTCCTTGAAGCTTCAGGAAGGTGATGGGATAAAAATCTTGCCTTGAATCGCCCTGGAAATTGGTTTTCAGATTTCACTTTTTTCACAAAAAACTCAAGTTTTGTTTCCTATGTATGGCACAGTTTTCAGTCAATGAGCACGAGGGTTTTGATCAGGCTTATGTATGGAATGATTAGGTCAAATAAAATTGGTCCAAAATCCATGAATTGATGAATGTAATATTTGATTTTTAAGCCATGATATTTTCAAATCTTTTCATGCACATTTGATCTCAATCATATCCAATCCTTCCCTAATTGATCATGCACGAATTTTGAGTGTCCAATGAGAGTATTTTCTGCACAAAAAGATTTTATTTCATTAGGTTAGCATTTTTCCATATTTTATTTAGTTTAAATGAATTAATTATAATAAAAAATTCAAATAAATAAATAAAAATAATAAGAAACTTCCCTTTGGGCCAAATGGTCGTGTGCATGCTTTGGATAATGAATTGTGGAAGAAAAAGAGGCCCATTAGCAATTTTAGGTCATTTGAATCAATGTTGACTTTTCAAAATATCCAAACATTTCCCAACTTCCACAAGGCATAACTTGCTCAATTTTTAAGCTTTGCTCATGTTCTTGGACATTTTAGAAAGGTCTTTGAGTCCTCTAACCAATGTCTTTGGTCCCATGTCATTTTGATTTACCAATCTCAAGTTATGGCCCTTTACTTAAAGCCCCTTTTTGTTGACTTTTGAAAATGACCTATAATGTTGAAATTGATAACTTTTTGTGAGAGCATTTCTTGGACTTGAAGTATGAAGATGAGTTGTAGGAAATGTATTTCTATTTAAAATGAGCTTTGGATGGAATTTTTCTGATAATCCATGTGAAAGTTATGCCCTGGTCAATTTACAGTTGACTTTTTCAGCTGTCCAAATAAGGAAACTTTTGCATCTTGATGATTTTTGAGCCAAGCTTTGAGAATCATGATCAAGCATTGATCAAATGACGTTTGTGGCTTCAAAATGAGATGTTGACCAAAAATTTGAACTTTTGACTGTCAAATGACCATTTTGCCCCTATAGTTGACTGTAGTGCAATTAGGGTTTTTGACTGTGCAATCTTGTGCTGAAAGTCTTGAAACTTTGCATGAGGATGCTTGACCATATTTGTAGGCATGTGGGACTTGATTGGACCCTTGGAAACTTCATTTTCTTGATCAGAACCAAAACCCTAATTTTGACTGTTCATGAGGCTCTTACACTGTGCAACCCTTGGGGAATTTTGAAGCTTGTCTTGGCATTTCTTTGAAGAATATGGGAGGGAAAATTTTGGGGTACAACAGTTGCCCCTGTTCAATCTTCTTAGATCTGAGGATGCAGATTGGCTGACGTGCCTTTCGTAATCCGAGGGTAGAAGATGATTGAACACTAGAGTGCCCAGAAATTTGCGCTCACATAGTAGTGTGATGGGGGAATGGGTTATAGATGCCATTTGGAGATCGATGGATAGGATGATGGGCTTATAGATGCCATGCTAAGAGATGTTGGAGGGTGAATGGGCTTATAGATGCCATTTGGTTGTCAATCGCATAAGAGATTCCTTAGCGAGAACTTGCGTACCTCAGCATGAACGGTGAGAGAACCTTGGATGACTTTAACTTCAACAGCAATCATTGAGCGAAATCTTGGTGGGAATTACCATCTCCGCAGTATTGGGGAGAGAACCATAGGAAATTATAATCTCAAAAGCAAACATTGAGAAAAACCTGAAATGGAATTATCGTCTCCGTAGCATTGGGGAGAGAACCATAGGAAATTATAATCTCAAAAGCAAACATTGAGAAAAACCTGGAATGGAATTATCGTCTCCGCAGCATTGGGGAGAGAACCATGGGAAATTATAATCTCAATAACATTCATTGAGAAAAACCTGGAATGGAATTATCGTCTCCGCAGCATTGGGGAGAGAACCATAGGAAATTATAATCTCAATAACATTCATTGAGAAAAACCTGGAATGGAATTATCGTCTCCGCAGCATTGGGGAGAGAACCATAGGAAATTATAATCTCAATAACATTCATTGAGAAAAACCTGGAATGGAATTATCATCTCCGCAGCATTGGGGAGAGAACCATAGGAAATTATAATCTCAAAAGCAAACATTGAGAAAAACCTGGGATGGAATTATCATCTCCGCAGCATTGGGGAGAGAGCCATAGGAAATTATAATCTCAAAAGCAAACATTGAGAAAAACCTGGAATGGAATTATCATCTCCGCAGCATTGGGGAGAGAACCATAGGAAATTATAATCTCAAAAGCAAACATTGAGAAAAACCTGGAATGGAATTATCGTCTCCGTAGCATTGGGGAGAGAACCATAGGAAATTATAATCTCAAAAGCAAACATTGAGAAAAACCTGGAATGGAATTATCGTCTCCGCAGCATTGGGGAGAGAACCATAGGAAATTATAATCTCAATAACATTCATTGAGAAAAACCTGGAATGGAATTATCGTCTCCGCAGCATTGGGGAGAGAACCATAGGAAATTATAATCTCAATAACATTCATTGAGAAAAACCTTTGATAACTTCTACTGAGTCTTCATCAGAAAAATCTGTTTGGGGTCGATTTAGCTGGATTAGAGAAAGCCTTGGACTGGATAAGAAATCTTTGGAGTCGATTAACTGAACCGGTCTAGGTCTTGGAATGTCTTCAACTGGGTCTTTATCAGAAAAATCTGTTTGGGGTCGATTTAACTGAACCAGAGAAGGCCTTGGACTGGATAATAACCAGAGAAATCTTTGGAGTTGATTTAACTGAACCAGATAAGGTCTTAGAGTCTTGAAATATGATTGAGAATTTAGCTGAATCTTTCCTGAAAGGTAAAGGTCAGTCATATGCAATGCATGATATGGACCAAGCAATGATGTTCTCAACATAGATGAGATTTGTAAAATATGATGCGTCTATGCATGTTATAATGATGTATGTGATGTTTAGGAATGTATGTTTTTGTCTAGGAAAATAAATCCTTGACGGGTGCCGGGAAGTCACTCCTGGGCTGATGTTGAAGAGTAGATTTTTGCTTCCGCTGGGGATGATAGTTGCAAGCATACCGGTAGGAGAAGATGACTCCGTTGGGGAATAAACTTGGCGGATGAATTACTCTGCGGGGAAGAAAAGTACTTTAGCGATCTTGCTGGGAAGCAATACTCTGTGGGGATAAAGATATCTTGCTGAATTGTTGATAGTAACTTGCTGGGGGATACCTTTGTTGTATCGGAAGTGTTAATAGACTTTGCTAGGGATAAGAAGACTTCGTCGAGGACGCTCTCTCCGTGGCTTTTGGCTGAGGATAACCCAGTTATATCCTGGTGGGGAAATAACTCTTTGAATAAAGTCGGACGACGCGTTCATGCTCTGTGAGGATAAGCTTCCAGAATCTACTGGGGATAAGCTTACTGCTTGGGGAGGTGAATTCCACTTTCCTGGGGAAACTGGATTGGACTCTCTTGGGGAAGTTTTGAACTGCGGGGGAAGTGATTCCTTTGAATGTTGGTATGCCGCCGGGGAACAATCTTTAGACCAAGACTGCCGGGGATGCTTGTTAAGAATATGTATATTGCTGCTGGGGAATGTTGAGATCTGATGGAGGATACCCAACTTCTTAAAGATTTGATAACTTTGCTTGAGGAGAGTGTACTGTCTTGCTTACTCTCTGGGGGAATTAAGGTGTCTGGTTGTGTTTTTTAGCTTAACTTACCTTGGTACCTTGGAGGATAGAACAATTAGATTGTTTAGACAACTCTTTATTGCCCATGTTTCTAATGTTACCTGTAATTAATCCTTTGTTTCGTATGCAAATATTCATGAGTTAGCAAATTATTGTCAATGCATATATCACAAATTGAACCTTGGACGTTCTTCGCAAAACAAAACAGAAAAGAAAAACAATTGGCACTTTTTAACTGAAAAGTATATTTGTATTGATTTTTGAATGGCCTGAAAATAGGCGTTTTGTGTACAAGAGGCTGACGTCCTAGTAAGAGAACACCGCCGAACAAAAGAGTTTATACAAATTTTGTACAAAAGAAAATAAAACAGCTGTGTGAAATGAATGATCCCACTGGGTTTCAACTCTGCTATTGCCTTTATAACTCCGAGCGTCTCATCACTTGATGACCTTGGTTGAAGGTGAAGCTGACTGATCGATGCCGTCTGAACTTGATGTAGATACCGGATTCTGGATGCAAAGTGATCCTAATGAGACATAGTATTACGCTTTTATCCCTAACTTTTGCCTGGACCGCCCTTTCGGGTTTTCAGTCCACCGGGATACCCATTTTTGCCCAAGCCGCCTTTTCAGGTTTTCGACTTGCCGGGTGTACAGATTTTTTCATTTTCATCCCTTCATTTTGCCCGAACCCTTTTGGTTCGCCGGGAAGCCTTAATTTTTTCCTAGGCATGTCAGCCTAGCGGGTCTTTTTCATGCGTAGTATCTTTTTACTATGTCTGCATTAGCGGGGTGAGGAAGGTCGTCACCATCCATGTTGGTCAATATCATTGCTCCTCCTGAGAACACATGCTTAACCACAAATGGCCCTTCGTACGTAGGGGTCCATTTTCCCCTTGGATCACTCTGAGGAAGGATGATTCTCTTGATTACCAGATCCCCAACTTGATATTCCTGTGGTCTGACCTTTTTGTTAAATGCCCTGATCATCTGTTTCTGATACGTCTGACCATGACAGATAGCAGCAAGTCTCTTTTCATCAATGAGGTTTAGTTGATCAAGTCGTGTCTGGATCCAATCATCCTCGTTCAGATTTGCATCCTTCATTATCTGGAGAGAGGGTATTTGCACTTCAATCGGTAAGACTGCCTCCATACCATAAACCAAAGAGAAAGGAGTTGCCCCAGTTGACGTCCTGGATGAGGTACGGTACCCATGTAGAGCTAACGGTAACATCTCGTGCCAATCTTTATAGGTCACTGTCATTTTCTGCACGATTTTCTTGATATTTTTATTTGCTGCTTCTACAGCCCCATTCATCTTCGGTCTGTAAGGAGAAGAATTATGGTGCTGTATTTTGAACTGCTCGCAGAGCTCAGCGATCATCTTATTATTGAGATTGGTACTGTTGTCTGTAATGATCCTCTCTGGGACGCCGTACCGACAGATCAGATTATGCCGAATGAACCGTGCCACAACAGTCTTGGTTACCGTAGCATAGGAAGCTGCTTCGACCCACTTTGTAAAATAATCAATCGCTACCAGGATGAAGCGATGCCCATTAGATGCCGTAGGTTTAATCTCGCCGATCATATCTATGCCCCACATTGCAAACGGCCAAGGCGCAGTCAGCACATTCAGGGGAACTGGAGGAACATGCACCTTGTCCGCATAAATCTGGCACTTATGGCATGTCCTGGAATGTTGGTAGCAGTCAGCTTCCATTGTGGACCAGTAATATCCTGCCCGAAGGATCTTCTTCGCCATAGTGTGTCCACTGGAATGTGTACCATAGGTCCCTTCATGTAGCTCTTCCATGATCCTTTCTGCTTCCGTCTTATCCACACAACGCAGTAAGGTTGAATCATGGTTTCGCTTGTACAAGATGCCGTTGCTAAGGAAGAACTTTGCCACAAACCTTCTCAGGAACTTCTTATCATTGACAGAGGCACCTTCAGGGTATTCCTGAGCTTCCAGATATCTCTTCACCTCATGGTACCAAGGCTTCTCAGTCACCAATTCAGTCTCGAGATCGCAACAGTATGTCGGTTCGTCCAGTTTCCAGATGATGATCCGGGGAGCCTCATTATCCCATTTGACTTTGAACATGGAATACATTGTAGCTAACGCGTCCGCCAGCTGATTCTCTTCTCTTGGAAAGTGTTCAAAGGTTATCTTCGTGAAGTGGGGGATCAAGGTCATCACACATTCTCTGTAAGGAATCAGGTTTGGATGTTTCGTATCCCACTCTCCTTTGATCTGATTGATCACAAGAGCGGAATCTCCGAAGACACTCAGAAACTTAATCCTTAGGTCGATCGCAGCCTGAAGACCCATGATGCATGCCTCATACTCCGCCATGTTGTTGGTACAATTGAAACACAGCCGGGCAGTGAGTGGAGTATGAGTACCTTGAGGTGATATGATTATGGTGCCGATACCGTTTCCCAAAGCGTTAGAGGCTCCGTCAAAGTGCATAGACCATCGGGATCCTTCCTCAGGTCCTTCATCCGGTCCAGGTACTTCACAATCTGTTACTATCATGATGCTTTCATCTGGAAACTCGAAGTTCATTGACTGATAGTTATCTACGGCCTGATGTGCCAAGTGGTCTGCCAATACACTTCCCTTGATGGCTTTCTGGGTTGTGTACTGAATGTCGTATTCCGTCAAGATCATTTGCCATCTTGCTATTCTCCCAGACAGAGCAGGCTTTTCGAATATGTACTTTATAGGATCCATCTTTGAGATCAACAAGGTAGTGTGAGTCAGTATATACTGTCTCAGCCGGCGAGCAGCCCATACCAAAGCGCAGCAAGTTTTCTCAAGCAGTGAGTATCGGGTCTCACAGTCGGTAAACTTTTTGCTAAGGTAATAAATGGCATACTCTTTTCGGCCAGACTCGTCATGCTGCCCCAGCACACACCCCATTGAATTGTCAAGTACCGTCAGATATAGTATCAGAGGTCTCCCTTCAACCGGTGGCATAAGGATAGGTGGTTCTTGGAGATACTCTTTGATTCTGTCGAAAGCAGCCTGACATTCATCGTTCCAACGTACTACCTGATCTTTCTTCAGCAGCTTGAAGATTGGCTCACAGGTAGCAGTCAGATGTGAGATGAATCGAGCAATGTAATTCAAGCGTCCTAAAAAGCCTCTGACCTCTTTCTCTGTCCTAGGAACTGGCATCTCTTGAATAGCTTTAACCTTGGCAGGGTCCACTTGAATACCCTTATCACTTACAACGAAGCCTAGCAACTTTCCAGATCTTACCCCGAAGGTGCACTTGTTCGGGTTCAACCTCAGCTTGTATAGTTTCAACCGGTCAAACAACTTCTGCAGATGATCTAGGTGCTCTTCCTCAGTCTGGGACCTTGCGATCATGTCGTCGACATATACTTCTATCTCATGATGGATCATGTCATGAAATAAAGCAACCATGGCACGTTGGTAGGTTGCCCTAGCGTTCTTCAAACCGAAAGGCATGACCTTGTAACAGAAGGTCCCCCACTGAGTAACAAATGTAGTCTTTTCCATGTCTTCAGGTGCCATCTTGATCTGATTGTAACCTGAAAAGCCATCCATGAAAGAGAACACCTTGTGCTGAGCTGTATTGTCAACAAGGACATCAATGTGAGGTAGGGGGAAGTCATCTTTGGGGCTGGCCCTGTTCAGATCCCTGTAATCAACACACATTCTGACCTTACCGTCCTTCTTAGGTACCGGCACCACATTAGCAACCCACTGAGGGTAAGAAGTCACTGCAAGGAACCCAGCGTCAAACTGTTTCATAACCTCGGCTTTAATCTTCTCAGACATCTCTGGACGCATACGGCGGACCTTTTGCTTAACCGGAGGGCAATCTTCCTTAGTTGGCAAGTGATGGACCACAATATCGGTATCCAACCCGGGCATGTCTTCGTAGGACCAGGCAAAGATCTCCATATAATCATGCAGCATCTTAGTCAACCGTTGCTTCACGCTGAGCTCTAGGTTGGCACCAATCTTTACCTCTTTCATGTCCGCCTCAGTACCCAAGTTTATTGTTTCCACTGGCTCTTCATGGGGTTGAATTGCCCTCTCCTCCTGAAGTAACAGTCTTGCAAGCTCGCCAGGCACTTCGCAATCATCTTCACCTTCATCTTCGGCTAAGTTGATCGGATTTTCGAAGTCATAATTGGCAGTAGCAGAGTCGTTATCAGTGAGATCCAGAGTGGATTGAAACCTGTATGAGTGAGTGTGTGTGTAAATACAGCTGTTTTGAAATATATGTAAAGGGAAGAAAGACAGAAAAGGAGCATAAGATTTGTAATGCGAGAAAACGTCCAAGATTTTCATTTATGATATATGAAATGACAATTTATATGCCCTCACAACGAAGCCACGGTGCCTCGGGTAAGACACCGGGCCATAGAGTTCAATTTATTGTTTATTACAAATGCCAAAAACATAGGAATTCATTACTCAGTAACAAGAGAAACAGGTAGATTGTCCTTTGCACTCCAATTGTTGGGTCCACTGTCGGTTGCCGAGTAGATCCAGCTATCAAACTCAGCTTCATCCACTTCGTCTTTGTCCCCAATAACATTCACTCCATGAGCAGGCAGGGGAGCTGTCACTACATTAGGCTTCTCAGATGCCTCAAACTGTACTTCCTTGGCGTCAATAAGGTCCTGCAACTTGCTCCTTAATGCCCAACAGTCATCAGTGGAATGCCCCGGGCTATCAGAATGGTAAGCACATCGAGCATTTGGATTGTATTTGGGAGATGTAGTATTTGGAAACTTCGGAGCCTCTCTGACGGTTACTAAGTTGGTTGAGAGCAACTATGGCAGGATCTGTGATAAGGTCATGCTCAAACGGGTAAACTCTCTCCGGGGTCTTTCAGCCCTTTGAGGATTGGTTGGCCGAGGAGCGGCAGCAGGCTTAGCAATCATTACCGCACTGACAGATTGGCGGCGCTCAGATCTCTCTGGTCTCTTGGAACCATATACAGCACTAGCCTCCTTCTTGAAGGGTTTCTTCTCAGAACTAGACGATGTACCCTTCAGAATCTTTCTAGACTTCAACCCCGCCTCAATTCTCTCTCCGGTCAAGATAAGATCAGTAAACCCTGCAGACGAGTTACCGATAAGATGGTTGAAAAATGGCCCAGATAGGGTCCCCAAGAACATGTCTACCAATTCCCGATCAGTCAACGGTGGCTGTACCCTGCCAGCCAGGTCTCTCCACTTCTGAGCGTACTCTTTAAAACCTTCACTTGAACCTAACGACATACCCTGGAGTTGGGTACGTGTAGGGGCAAGGTCGGCATTATATTGATACTGCTTATAGAAAGCAGTAGCCAACTCCTCCCAGTTACGAACCTTGGTCCCATCCAGCTGATAGAACCATTCGAGATGAGTCCCTGAAAGACTCTCCTGGAAGAAGTGGATCCACAAATTCTTATCCGCCGAGTACGGTTGAATCTTCCGAACATAGGACCTGAGATGTAGCTTGGGACAAGACGCCCCGTCGTACTTAGCGAAAGATGGTGCTTTGAACTTATGAGGAATAATCACACCAGTAGACAAACCCAAATCTCCAAAATCCAGCCCAGGTACCTGTTGTATTTCCATAGCATTCAGCCTGTCTTCCAGCTGCTTGTATCTGTCTTCTGCCGGAGGGTACTGCTCTTCATCAAAATCAGTCTCGTTGTCAGAGACTACCGAACTAGGACCTTTTTCTGCTTGAGGAGTACTCTTGCCAATAAAAGAACCAGCCTCTTCATTCTGCAGAGTATTGCCAAACCTTCGGCCCGAGCTGAACAGAACAGTCCTTCTCTTCTTCTTCTTCTCCTTCTTCAGGAGCAGAGCCTTCAGCTCTTCTTGGCCTTGAGCCAGACCCTTGATTAATTCCTGAAATTGCGCATTCTGCGCCTGAAGAGCTTTGATGGATGTCTCAGTTGATGACGAGTCAGGATTCATGATGCTGAAATAAACAGCGAAGAACTGTAAGCAACCTGAAAAGAGGAAAACCTGCTATGCACATGATGAATGATATGTGTTTATGCAATGCATTCAAGGGTTCGAAAGTTCAAATTTGTTGTAGACAAAAAGGGAACACACGTTATCATTAAGGAAATAATTGTTCAGTACATCAAAGCCTCATGGGCAAAATAATACAAAAGCAAATCAATCCCAAAATATACTACGCATCCTCTTTGGAGCTATGTAAGTGTTGAGATTTTTCTCCTCATGCAACAGGCGGGTGAGCTCCAAGACCTTCTTTTCACTGGCATGTAGACTAGTCTCAAGAGAATTCCGTTCTTCCTTAAGCTGGATCCAGCTCTTCTGCATCTCTTCCCAGGATGTGGGCATATCGGGGTGCTGAATAGTGTAGGACACTTCTCCTTCCAAGACCGGTTCTTTGATTACTGGGAGCATATGAGGATAAGGCATCACTAACTTCTGGGAGCGTGCTCGTACCCACTTGAGATAAGGTTCCAATGGGATGGAGTTCCTGTGCCCCAATGTCTTACTGTCTATCTTACTTGGCATCCTCCAGGCTCTGATAAATCTCTGGCGAAGTCCTTGAGTATCGTTGTCGAAGTCAAAAACTATGTCAGGAATTAACATGTCATGAGGGCCATCCCTCCGAGCATAACCAAACTGTCTTCAAGCCAGGCACGGGCTGTAAGTAATACCTCCTCTGATTCCAAGTAAAGGAACGTTAGGGTACTCCCCGCAACGATCAATGATAGTGACATCTTCTCTAGACCTAGGGCACCAATGTATATCTGCATGTGTAAGAGTCATCAACCGTTGTGACCATCTCAAACCCCGCTCATTCTTCAAAACTGATTGTGGAAGGTGCGAAATAAACCACCTTCCCAGGAGAGGAGTGCAACACATAAGGACACCTCTTTTTCTCATGGTTCGAGTGTAACATGAGTGAAGGATGTCTCCCAGCAACGTAGGTATAGGATTCCTGGACATAAAGATCTGGACAGCACTGATATCTATAAGCTGATCTGGGTTAGGGAACAACACCAAACCATAGACAAGGAGGGCCACCACTTCTTCAAAAGCTTGCAAGTCAAGGGAGTTCCAACATTCATGGGCCTTTTCAAACAGAAACCTGGCTAAGAACCCTTTGATACCACTTCTAACTTCCCAATGTCCCTTAAGGTCAGATGACTGTAGGTGCAAGGCTTTAGCAATCTCTTCAAGCTTGGGTTCCTTCTCCGTACCGTTGTAGGGTAGTTGATCAAGGATAGGGATCTTCAGGAGCCGGGAGAACTCCTCCAATGTAGGTACCAACTGATAGTCCAAGAAGGTGAAACAGTGATGCAGAGGGTCAAAGAATTGGAACAGGACCTTGATCATATCTTCCTCAATGTTGGTATTGACCAAGCTGATGAGACTTCCATGTCTTTCACTGAATGAAGAGTTCTCGGGAATCCTGGATATAAGCTCCTTAAGCTGAGGAGGGACCCTTACAAGACTGATTTGAATTGTCTTTCTACGAACAGTTTCCATGTCCTACAAAACAAGAACAAAGATGAAAATTCGAACCCCTGAAATGGTTAGTCAATGCATATGATGCTGGATGATGTCATGATGCTATGATTAAACACACCACAGATATTTACAAAGACAAACATGTAAGGCACACAAGGCACACAATACAAGCCCTTAGGGTTTAAGGCCAGCATGGGGTCTGGGTAGTACCATCTTGAAGTTGGTGGGTTCAACCTGTCCTATCAAAGTAACCGGGTTCTAAGGGTCCCAATATCACGGGATTGCTTTCATTGTTCATCGTTTCGATTTAGCCACTGAACTGGCGACCGAAATATTCCAGGAAAGCAACCCTCAATTGAGTGTAGTATCGAGTATCAACCAACCTCGGACTGCACCAAAGTCAGTTATCTCACTACCCTAAAGAGGCCAAGATAGTTCAGTTAAGGTTCCTAAGGTCTGTTGATGCTTCACGACACCATGCGGAGGCCCCGTACTCTCCTTGACTGAACTCAAGGGTTACCGATACACACCAAAGTGCCACATCAACGTAGCAGACTGTTTCAACCATGTCGGTATACCCCGCACAGTTCCCTCACAGCCTTGTTGCTACTTTCTAAGAAAGGTATCCCCAGATCCGGGTTAGGATCTATAGAACTCCCAATACAGTCCCACAATAATAAAGCAAGCAAGGAAAGCAATTGAAAACACAGTGATCTTAATCCTAAGGTACACCTCACTTTAAGTTAATTCCCCAGCAGAGTCGCCAGTTCTGTGATCGGTGGATCTGGAACTGACTGTTTAACGCTGGTTCGCGAAATGTCGCCGAAGCAAGAGTCGCCACCGCCTTTTATTTTCTCCAAATGGAAAGGACAAAAGCACAGAAAAATTCCTTAAAGAGATTGCTCTCGGTTCGGGAGGTAGGTTATAGAAAGGGAAGGTGTTAGCACCCTTTCTATCCATGGTTATCCATGGGCTCTTAGATACTTGCTCACTTGTGTTTTCAAAATGGTTTGTTTGCTTTTCAACCGTGGGTTTAAAAAGTTTCTTTGAAAATTCCAGTTCGACTCTTGTATCAGTCCTCAAGAGTGTTTGAAAAATTGCTTTCGAAAGCTTTTTGAAAAGGTGTCGGTGTGAAAAGTATTTTTGAATTTGTTTTTGAAATTAGAGCAAGTATCTACGAGAACCTACCTACCCTAAGGAATTCGTCTGTGTAAATGTCCTTTAAAGTAGTGCCATCCCACCATTGAGAGGTAGGTAGCACCACCGTTGGAGGTGTTCGGGTCAATTCGAGGTTCGGGACATGGTGATCACCGGAGCAATGGGAAGACACCTTAGAAGCTACCCTCATGCCAGGTTCCCGGATCATGAGGACTTACTAAGACATCCTCTACTCGACGATCACCTTTCGAGGCAAGGCAACAGTGAGGCGTACCCTAGGGGTGGTGTGTGATTTGTGTGTCTTTTTTGATATTTTTGTCTTTTCATGTTATGGTGATCTACGCGTGTTTTTATTTTATCATTCATTCTTGCATGTCATTATTAATAGTTAAAAATTGCGAAAAGTAAAAGATTCTAAGCTATTACAAAAGGCGCGGGGCCACATCGCCAAAATTAAACCAGGGCCCGATTTGACAGAAAAATAAAGAATTACAAGTAAAGGTGCGAGAAATTAATTTACAAGGCCTTGGGAGAGGTACATAAATATTATAAAGAATAAGGAAATAAATATGCGAATTAAGTAAGAATTAAAAGAACGAGGGCGCTGGACCCCTTTTGCAAAATTAAATTAAATGATGAAATTAATTAATTAAAAAGAAAAGAAATTGTTTTTGGTATTTTATGATTTTAATGAAAAAAGAATTAATTAAAATAACATGCTAACCCTAATTCTAGTTGCTTTTAATTTATTAAGAAAAGATCAAATTTTAACCTAAAATTAAACCTAATTATTTTACATGCAATTTGATTATAAAAATAAATAATAGGAAACATTTTAATAATTATAAAAGAAAATAAAAAGAGATAAAAATTATTATAAACCCTAGTTCTACAAATTTTAAATTAATTAAGAAAACATTACTTATTAAACCTAATTTAATAACTAAATTTAATTAATGCAATTTATTTATAAAAATACTAAAATGAAATATTTATTATATTTTTTCTCTTTTCTGATTTTTTTTGATTGTTTTTTTGTGCTTTTATGAAAATAATAAATTAATTAAAAAAACAATAATTAAAAGGATAAAAAAAATAATGAAAAATAAAGAATGTAAAAAAAACATTTGCAAACCTAGGGGGTCTGCCCCAAATTGGGAGGTAAACCTTTGGCAATTTGAGCCCAATGCTTCAGGCCTGGTGGACTCTCCCCACTAGCGTGCATCAGCGTTGACCCACGTACACCATGCTCTTCAGATCCTAGCCCTTGATTGAATCCAGTGGGACGCGTGGACGTTTGATTTTGAAGGCGTACGGTGTGCTTTGGTATTGAATCTGCATAGGAATATTAGTTGAAAAACAATATGGAAAGAGTGAGGACCTGGGGCTCGAACCCAGGTCATGAGCGTTACCAGCATATACGTATACCACTGAGCCATCCAACGCGCGTTTATCATATAACAACTAACAATTATTATAAAAGAAAAATGGTCAGTGGCTCAAAAACGCGCGAAGAATTTGAATGTTCCAATCAGCGCCTTCCACTTCATCGTCCTCTTCGTTGTGCCTTTTTTCCTGAAATACAAAAATCATTGGCAACGGTTTCGAACCGTTCTAAAAGGCATGTTTCTGGAAAATAGCGAATAGCCCCTGGGGCATCATAAATTAGGCGCGATGGTCTCATTCTCTTCGTCCAAGTGCACTGAATTGGATGGTATAGGTCTCACATGCCAATTGTCCCTTAAACGAAAACCCCTAATTTGAAAACTTAAGAACCCTAAAAAGCAACAATGGTGAAATCGTGTACAATGCTAAAAAACACAATTAATTTACATGGTTAGCATTAGAGTCTTATAATGAACACAAATCAAGCATAAAAAATTATTAAAAGTGCATGAATCGAGATGCAAGAGTTTCAAATATTTTCTGTACAGGGTGAGGCCGTGTTACCAATTTAGGGCGTTAGAGTGGATGATTTTGATTGGAAATCCTTCCTTGAAGCTTCAGGAAGGTGATGGGATAAAAATCTTGCCTTGAATCGCCCTGGAAATTGGTTTTCAGATTTCACTTTTTTCACAAAAAACTCAAGTTTTGTTTCCTATGTATGGCACAGTTTTCAGTCAATGAGCACGAGGGTTTTGATCAGGCTTATGTATGGAATGATTAGGTCAAATAAAATTGGTCCAAAATCCATGAATTGATGAATGTAATATTTGATTTTTAAGCCATGATATTTTCAAATCTTTTCATGCACATTTGCTCTCAATCATATCCAATCCTTCCCTAATTGATCATGCACGAATTTTGAGTGTCCAATGAGAGTATTTTCTGCACAAAAAGATTTTATTTCATTAGGTTAGCATTTTTCCATATTTTATTTAGTTTAAATGAATTAATTGTAATAAAAAATTCAAATAAATAAATAAAAATAGTAAAAAACTTCCCTTTGGGCCAAATGGTCGTGTGCATGCTTTGGATAATGAATTGTGGAAGAAAAAGAGGCCCATTAGCAATTTTAGGTCATTTGAATCAATGTTGACTTTTCAAAATATCCAAAAATTTCCCAACTTCCACAAGGCATAACTTGCTCAATTTTTAAGCTTTGCTCATGTTCTTGGACATTTTAGAAAGGTATTTGAGTCCTATAACCAATGTCTTTGGTCCCATGTCATTTTGATTTACCAATCTCAAGTTATGGCCCTTGACTTAAAGCCCCTTTTTGTTGACTTTTGAAAATGACCTATAATGTTGAAATTGATAACTTTTTGTGAGAGCATTTCTTGGACTTGAAGTATGAAGATGAGTTGTAGGAAATGTCTTTCTCTTCAAAATGAGCTTTGTATGGAATTTTTCTGATAATCCATGTGAAAGTTATGCCCTGGTCAATTTACAGTTGACTTTTTCAACTGTCCAAATAAGGAAACTTTTGCATCTTGATGATTTTTGAGCCAAGCTTTGAGAATCATGATCAAGCATTGATCAAATGATGTTTGTGGCTTCAAAATGAGATGTTGACCAAAAATTTGAACTTTTGACTGTCAAATGACCATTTTGCCCCTACAGTTGACTATAGTGCAATTAGGGTTTTTGACTATGCAATCTTGTGTTGAAAGTCTTGAAACTTTGTATGAGGATGCTTGACCATATTTGTAGGCATGTGGGACTTGATTGGACCCTTGGAAACTTCATTTTCTTGATCAGAACCAAAACCCTAATTTTGACTGTTCAGGAGGCTCTTACAATGTGCAACCCTTGGGGAATTTTGAAGCTTGTCTTGGCATTTCTTTGAAGAATATGGGAGGGCAAATTTTGGGGTACAACAACAAGGAAAGAGGATTAGTGATCAACGGAAATCAGAGGAGAATAGGAGATTCACGCACCAAGAGGTAACCCGTGGAACACTTAGCTCTAGGGTTTTCATTTTTTATGGTTTTTCGTGTTTGATCTTAGACTGTTGTGGGGAGATTTGGGAGTTAAGATTGTTTTTGGGTTGATTTCTATTGTTTTTGTATCAGAGAAGGAGATGATTGGGGCCGTCGCTTAGGGTTTCAGTTTGTGTTGTAGAAGAGATGAAGGAGAGAAGAAGGGTAGATCTGAAAGAGAGATAAAGAGAAATAACGAAAATGCTTTGTAAAAAACAACATATAATGTGTTCAATAATTCAGTGTGTGTACGTCCATGCGTGTTACCATGCACCCTCCATCATAACCATGCGATCCTAATCAAGCGGTCTAGAAAATACGCACCTATCATATCACCATGCGCCCGTCCACACGGAGTCTAGACGAACTCCCAAACACTCTATGGGTCTGGCCCATTGCTAAAATCACCCATTTTTGTTTTTATTTTACTATTGCATTAAGGATCACACCCCTCAGCCTAATGGGCCAAGTCCAATATCTGGACTTGGACCCTTACTCCCTGCACATCCCACTTTTACTACGTAGTTCAAATTTACACCCCCTTCGTTGGACCTGAATTCAACATCTGAATTCAAGACCCTGCTACCTATACCCCCTATTTTACTAGCCCAGCTTAATTTACACCCCCTGCGCTTTTTAAATTTCTTTTATTTTTAATTATAATTATATTTTATATTTTTATATATTTATAATTTTAATATTATTTTATTATTATAAATCAAATATTATTTTTCAACTCATTCAAATATTTATTTTATTGCATTAAAATTATTTTAATCATGCATTAATAAGATATATGTATACATTAATATATAAAAAATATTTAACCAATACTAATTTTTTTTTTTATAATCAATTAACTGAACAATCAATTTTCAAAAAAGATTATGAAAATATTTTAATTGATTACGCACTTCGTCTAAAAACTCTATTATTCACACACCCGGACTAAGTACAAGGGAAATTCAAACATCTTCGTAATCCATAAAAAACACCAACAAACATTGCGAACTACGAATTGAGACTATGATTTCTCCTAAGAGGATACATATGCATACGACTAAAATCGTGGCGGGTTCCCCTAGTAAAAATTAAAACCCTATTTCTCAAAGACCGCACTTCTAAACCCTAGTATCCTTGTGAACAAGGTAGATGAGGGGTGCCTAACACCTTCCTTTTATCTAAGAACGAGTCTGACAACCTAGAATCTCTGACTTATTTAGGGTTAACCTTTATACCCCATTCTTAAAGATAAAAATTAAGGGTGACGATTCTCAATTTTAAAACCGGTTACAACAAGTGGCTACACGGTACTTTTAGGTTGTCATTTCGTTTTCATCTTTTGTTTAAGATGTTTCCCTTAAGACCCAACTTTGTAGTTTGTACTTAACTCATCATGAGCTAAACCATTTGTTTGTTGAGCAATGAGAAGTTAATATAATGTTGTTTTTATGTTTAATGATGTGATGAAAATACTTTGTTGTATTATGTGTTAAACTGTTATAAATTTGATTCTTTGAACGATTAACTTAGAAAAAGATAAAAGCTTGTTATGAGAGATCCAACAACAAGTGAATTTCATAATAAAAATAGTTGGAAAAAATAGGATAGAGATATTCACTTGATTGGTTTGCTTAGAGATAAGAAACTACAACTATAAAGGAATTTTATAATATAAATAGATGTATTTTAGGGTTATAAGTGTGGTTTAGAGATTTGTTTCCTTGCCCTAAAATACGCGCTTTTGACGTTGTAGAAATACACCATAGGAGAGTGTCAAAGAAAATATTTTTATTTTGTATGAAATAATATAGTTTTGTCTAGATTGTCATACATGTATGAAACTTGGAGGTCATTTGATATTCTAACTCCGATTTTGCAGAATATTCGCATTGCAGACGTTCCACATTTAGTTACATCTTCCTCTTGTTTGGAGGAACCGTCTCCTGGGAATCTCCAAACAGACTTTAGTGGTTCAATATTTTATTGATCGTTATTGATTTAGTTCTAACATACACTCCATTTGATCACTTACTACCGCATTTCTTCTCCCCAGATTTGGACGAAATAAAGATTTTGTCTTATTTTGTTTTAAAATTTCTAAATGATGGAATAAATCTTCTTTCCTATAAAGCAGAGACTCAAACACTAAAACACGATACATACACTTTGATATTGTTTAAAAATAGAATTCTGACACTGCTACATATATGATTGTATTTGAGATTCATTCATCTATCTATTATTAAAAAAGTTAAAAATATTATAATCACAATTTATGACTTTAATTCTTTTTTAATAACATTTATTCGATGCATGTTTAATCATTTTAGATGTGCCTAAAATTTGTTCAAAATTTTGGTTTTCTTTTTCGTTTGAAAGGGTCACTTATTTATGTTGAGGAAGAGAGTGAAGTGGCTATTACACTACTTTCTCCATAAATGTTGATACGTGTAGTTATAGTTGAAAAGAAAGTTCAACCAATTCATTTAGAGGATTTCTTAACTCACTCCATAACTTTCTTACATGCCACGCAAAATTTCTTAAATACTCTTTAAAATTGGAAGTATATTTCTGGTGCACACCAAATTCTTATTATCTAAACATTGCATGTACGTAAAAATGAAAATGTATTTCTGATACAAAATCAAAAATATATTTCCAATTCTTAATAAATAATGCATGTCCATCCAAATAACTGATGTTAGTGTTCATTATCATTGAAGCATAACAATTTTTTCCATTTGGATTTATTTTATTTGATTTAACTTTAAGGAATCAAATGATATCTTTAATAAAAACAAACGTGACCCTCTAAAGAACAAATAAAAATAAATGATGATGACTTATAAAATAATGAATCGTACTTCAGTAATACTAGAAATAAGAAGCATGAGTTGCCTTTTGAAGATGAGTTGCCTTTTGAAGATGAAATTATGTTCACATTTTTTTTGTGAAGAATATGGTGCGAATCATAAATGTATTTTCGATTTTTGAGAGACATTTTCGAAACTCATGTTTGTTTTGGAGACGGGTGGGTAAAGAAATTAAACCAGCAAACATAATATTCTAACGGAGAAGAAAGCGTTGAAAATTTTTATTCCTCCTTTCTATGGCAGTGGCTACCGACTCTCCGCCGTGGAAATTTCACGTGTTCTTAAGTTTCAGAGGAGAAGAAACTCGCAACAAATTCACCGATCACCTCTACGCAGCGTTTAAAGGAAGTGGCTTAACTGTTTTCAAGGACGACACAGAACTTCAGAGAGGTGAAGTTATTGCGCCAGAGCTCCTCAATGCGATCCAGCAATCGCTCTCTTCCGTGGTGATTCTTTCTCCCGACTACGCTTCTTCGCGGTGGTGCTTGGATGAGCTGGTTACCATTCTCCGATCTCGAATTCAATTCGGTCAAAATGTGTTCCCCGTGTTCTACGATGTGGATCCCACCGATGTGAGGCACCAGCGAGGGTCTTATGCAGAGGCTTTTGCTAAGCATGGAGAAAGGTTTGGAGATGACAGTGAAAAAGTTGGGAAGTGGAGGGAGGCTTTGACTCAGGTTGCTGACTTGTCTGGCTGGAGCTCCAAGGGGAGGTACGTTTTATGTCAAATTATAGTGAATTAGGTTTAGAAGATGATTAGTGAAAAATAATTATGTGTCATGAGTGTTGGTTTCAGACACATTCACCGATATGAACACACCTATTTTAAGAGATGTCGGTGCTACACAGCGAGCGAGTTACTAATCTCAACACAATTATACTCCTGCTCAAACTATAAGTTGATTTGGTCATCTCAGACAAATTAAGAAATATTGTTAACTTGAAACAGAAGTTATACAAAATTATTAGACATGAAAAAAATAAATTAAAAGAGTTGGAAAAATGTTAGGTATAATAGAAAAATAATCATTGATGTCTTGTTGGTAAGTGAATATTTGAATCCAAATTGTGCTTAATGAATTTCATATATAAAAAAACATGGTTAATAGCTACACATGTATACTTGATCACAAATTGTGGTTAATGACATTCATATTGGTCTTCACTCGTGATCATTTTTTTTCCTTTATTATGTTAAATATTAGTTATAACCCATTTCCAATTTTCGAATTTTCTCTCCTCTATGAGATGATTGGATGAGAATAGAGTGCTGGCCGTTTTTACTGCCATGACAAAAATAGAGAGCCTATATCTAAGGGAGATGAAGAAGTTATAAGAAAGAACTTTGCCAAAAATTTTGCTTGGTAGGGTTTTTCTCACACAAAAGCACATTCAAAGCATAGTAATGAAGGAGACAATTGCCACTATATGACAATCAAGAAGGTGTGTTGCTATCAAGGAAGTTAAAGAAAAATATCTCTGTGCTCCAGTTCTTGCATAAAATGGATATGCCAAGAGTTATGGATCAAGTCTATTGGACCTTTGATTGCTACTTGTTGTTTCTGAGTCTCATTGGTCCAGAAGGTGAGCCTACAAGATCCCTCTATACCATGTAATGTTTTGGATTCAAATACATGATCTACCAGTGGGATTTATGTCCAAATAAGTAGTGAAGCATTGGGAAACTACATAGGGTTTATTGAGCATAATGCCAAGAATAGTTATAACTCTTGGCGTATCGCTCATGTGTATAAGAGTGAAGCTTGATGTCCATAAACCTCTGAAATGTAGGAAGAAATTTTTTGAAGATGATGGGAAATTGAAAGTGGTGAGATTCAAGTATGAAAGATTGACCCTTTTTTGCTCTCTATGCGGCGTTCTAAGGAAGTAGTGGCCGCATGAAAGAATTTTGAGTTCATGTCCCGATCTCTCTTCCTAAAGGCTTTCGCTTTTGGCATAAAAAACCTCCCCCTGCACCAAAAGATTCACCAGCCTTTCTCTCAAAGACACAACCTCTTGTTCCGCCTCTATCCAACTTATACTCTCTTCAATTTTCTTCTTACACCGCTGAATGTCACCTCTATACCTCTTACATATTTTCGACCCCAAGAATCTAGCTCTTCTGCAAGTAAATATAATCTTTCCATAAGAGGTTCGGATTCCCCTTTTCTCATTGCATTTGATACTATATATAATAGTGTCGGTAATTACAACTCATAATGACTAATTACAACTCATAATAACTAATTACAACTTATAATGGCAATTTCCTATTCTATGAATGTAAATTATTCACAATAAATGTGTTTGATTATTTCCTGATTAACATCCCCCTCAAATTGATGCGGCTGGTCAAGGAGCATCAATTTGCTAACAAGAAACTGATGTCGTGGGCGTGGAACAACCTTTGTAAGAATATCTGCAACCTGCAACTGAGTACTGATGTGAGGAAGTGATATTATTCGATTATCGTAGGCGTCACGTATTGAATGACAATCAACTTCGATATGTTTGGTGCGCTCATGAAAAACAGGATTTGCAACAATTTGAATGGCACTTGTATTGTCAACATAAAGTGAAGTTGACTCTGTTTGGGGAAATCCAAGTTCAGCCAAAAGACCACGAAGCCAAAGTATTTCTGAACAAGCAGCAGACATGGCACGATACTCTGATTCAGTAGAAGATTTAGAAACTCTTGCTTGCTTCTTACTTTTCCAAGAGATCAATGAAGAACCAAGAAACATGCACCAACCAGTAACAAATCGACGAGTATCAAGACACCCTGCCCAATCAGCATCACTATAAGCACTCAACTGAAGAGAAATTCCAACGGAAAAGAATAATCCGCGGTTAGAGGTTCCCTTTAAGTAGCGAATTATACGACGAACCGCAGCCAAGTGAAGATGACGAGGAGAATGCATGAATTGACTTACTTGTTGAACAACAAAAGATATGTCAGGGCGAGTAATAGTCAAGTAGTTGAGGCTGCCCACAAGTTGTCGATACAATAAGGGATCAGACAAAAGATCACCATCATCACGATGATATTTAACATTAACCTCAAGAGGAGTATCTACCGGGTTAGCCGATTCTAGACCGGCCATAGAAATCAAATCTGTAGCATACTTGTGTTGATGGAGAAAGATGCCCTTGGATGTAGAATGAACCTCAAGACCAAGAAAATAATGTAGATTACCCAGATCTTTCATGTGAAATGAGGCTTGTAACTGTTGCTTAAGTCGCTGAATGGAAGCATGATCCGAACCAGTAATAACCATATCATCAACATACAAAAGAAGCAGAACAATACCCGTAGATGTGCTATGAATAAATAAAGATGAATCATACTGACTCTGAATAAAGGAGAATCCAAGTAGAGTGGAGCGGAATTTCTCGTACCATGCTCTAGGTGCCTGTTTCAAACCATATAAGGAGCTTTTGAGCTTACACACGCCTTTAGATGACGAGAATAAGCCTTGAGGTGAAGTCATATAAATATCTTCTCTCAGGTCACCATGAAGAAAAACATTCTTCACATCCATTTGATGAAGAGTCCAACCACTAGAAGCAGCTATAGAGATGATCGTGCGGACAGTTGTCATTTTGACAACCGGTGCAAATGTCTCATCATAATCAATTCCATATTCCTGCTTGTTTCCTAACGCAACCAAACGAGCCTTGTAACGGTTGAGGGACCCATCAGAATTTAATTTCACATAATACACCCATTTGCAACCTATAGGTTTTACATCGGGAGGGCAAGAGACAATATCCCATGTGAAATTCTCTTGAAGAGCTTGAAGCTCTTCATTCATTGCTTTTATCCATCGCACATCCTTAACAGCCTGTGAGTAACAAGTAGGAATAGATATGCTAGAGAGTGTGGCAGTCAGAGAAGTATGTGAGGAATCATACCTGTCTGGTGAATATCTATATGGTGCACGAGATATTAGACCAGAACGCCGTGGTTCAACCGGTACAGGATCAGGTGGCGGTTCAGCGTCGGGAAGGGGTGTGGGAACCTGCTGTCTGTGTTTTCTGACATATACATGACCTGGTTTATAACGTTCTATAGATTGAGGCATAATAGAAAACTTAGGAAGAGTAACAATATCATTAATGGCAGGAGAAACACAGGGAAACATAAACTGATTATCAAAAAATGTCACATTTCTAGAAATGCGAAAACGATGGTTAGTGACATCATAACACACAAATCCCTTATGAGAGTGACTATATCCCATAAATGCACATTGAACTGATTGTGCTCCAAGCTTATGCCTTTCAAAAGGAGGTAAGTGAACAAAACACACACACCCAAAAGTATGTAAAGCACTATAATCAGGATGAATTTTAAAAAGACGAAAGAAAGGAGAATCAAGTTCAATAACTGTAGAAGGAAGACGATTGATCAAGAAGACAGCTGTGGAAAGAGCTTCTACCCAAAATCGGGATGGTACTGAAGCTTGGAGAAGCAATGTGCGTGTTACATCAAGCAAATGACGATTCTTCCGTTCTGCAATACCATTTTGTTGAGGGGTATTGGGACAAGATCGTTGCGACAAGATGCCTTTTTGTTGAAGGTATTCCTGAAACTTATGAGACATGTACTCACCACCAGAGTCAGAGCGAAAAATTTTAACACTTGCTTGAGATTGAGTTTCAACATATGTTAAAAATTTCTTAAACACAGAAAACACTTCAGATTTAGACCGAAGGAAATATATCCAAACAAAACGACTATAATCATCAATAAATGTGACAAAATATTTATAGTGAGAATGAGAAACTACAGGAGACATACCCCATACATCACTATGAATCATTTCAAAACAAGTGGAAGCACGATAAGCACCAGACGAAAAAGGAAGTGTTTTACTCTTAGCTAATTTGCAAACAGAACATGAAATAGAGGCATTAGAAACATTTTTATTTCCCAACAAACCATTTTTAAATAAATGGGACAAAACAACAGAGTTTGGATGACCTAATTTTCTATGCCAATCCTCATAAGAGTTCAAAACATTATTACAAGCAAGAGATATATGATTAGAAATAAACTGGAGTGGAAACAGTCTTCCCACTTTAGGCCCCTTCGCGATCACTCTCCCCGACACCTGTTCCTGCACAAGACAACCATCACGAGAAAAGTTAACATCATAATTTTTATCTACCAATTGACCAACAGATAATAAATTAGACGCAAGTCCAGGTGATACAAGCACGTCCCGAAAATCAGAGTTGATGTCGCCAATATCCGTAATAGATAAAGTATTACCATCAGCTATTTGAATTTTCTGATTACCATGATAAGAGTGTAAATTGTTCAAATACTCTGAAGAACCTGTCATGTGATTGGATGCACCCGAATCAAGAAACCATGGGCGAGAAACATTAGAAGACTTACCCTGAATTCCCAAGGTCGAGAGAGCGGAAAGTACCATTTGTTGAATCAATTCAGGTTGTATAGCACTATCGTTTGATGCCCCATTAGTGGAAGGACCAACCGCATGATTTGCATGGAATGCCTGTACTGAACGTTGTGTTGGTCGTGGAGGACGTGTGAGACACTCAGAGATAATATGACCCTGTTGCTTGCAGTAATTACAAAACTTCTTATTGCAGCTACGAGCAATATGACCAAATTGTTTGCAAGAGAAGCACTGAACCTGTTTCATATCACGATTTTTACCTTTACTTTGAGCAGCATATGCAACCATCACGGGCTCGGAAATGGTAGCATCATGAGACATGGCTCCTTGAGTAATAAGACGTTGTTCCTCCCTTAGGAGTTCTCCAACACATGTATCTAAAGAAGGAACAGGATTCCTATTCAGCAAGGCACCTCTGACAACCTCAAATTCTGGGCGTAATTTCATGAGAAATTGATCTCGACCACTTGTGTTGTAAACCTCTTGAACAGCCGCGAGAGAGGTCTTGGGAACATTAGCATGTATAATAGCAGAGTGTTCTGCCCAGAGATTTAAAAAACCAGAATAGTATTCTTGAATAGACAAATCACCTTGTTTGTAGTTGGCTATTTCTAACTCCAACTGAAAACGTTTTGCCGAATTGCCCTGGTTGTAAATGCGCTTTAGATAATTCCACATTTCTTGAGCAGTTGAAAAAAAGCGTAACTTATTGATCATGTGAGGATCAATACTGTTGAGAATCCAAGTGATGATTTGAGCATCTTTAGTTTCCCACGCATCTAAACCAGTTTTCTCCGTCGGTGCCTTAGAAACACCATCTAAATGACTCCATAATCCCTTTCCTTTAACATACATCTTGAACTGAAATTCCCATGCAGAATAATTCTTGCTGGTAAAACGGACACAAAAATTCTTTTCATTTTCCATTGCCATTAGATATAACCCCTTTGTATTGTTAAATAAACAGGATAAATCCAAACCCAGTGTGCACGTGCAACCAATTTATTTAATAATACCAATTAAATAAATAGTAAAACAATGGGAAGCAAACCAGGAAACCACGCGGTAGCTAAACCAAGAAACCACGCAGTAGCTAACGAACGGTGAAGAAACACCCACGATCTAGAAATCGCCAACAATTCAACAATGAAACCACGATCACCGAACAGAATCACCAAGAACAACGATCACCAAGCGGAATCGCCGAGAATGCGAAACGGAATCGCAAAGCACAATATGTTAGCAGCACCAAATGATTAACGATCACCGAAACAACGTGCGATAAACACGGAATCAAGATCACGAAGCAACAACAATGAAGAAATCACGAAACGGCAATTGAAAGATTTCAGATTTCGAGAAATACAAACAAGAAACACGATTTCAAGAGCGACCCAGTGGGGTGTCGCTATTCAGCCAAGAGAACAAGGATTCACAGGTTAGATCAAACCCTTCTGATACCATATCATGAATTCTGGCTTGATGCCTTTCTCATTGCATTTGATACTATATATAATAGTGTCGGTAATTACAACTCATAATGACTAATTACAACTCATAATAACTAATTACAACTTATAATGGCAATTTCCTATTCTATGAATGTAAATTATTCACAATAAATGTGTTTGATTATTTCCTGATTAACAAGATTGACCCTTTTTTGCTCTCTATGCGGCGTTCTAAGGAAGTAGTGGCCGCATGAAAGAATTTTGAGTTCATGTCCCGATCTCTCTTCCTAAAGGCTTTCGCTTTTGGCATAAAAAACCTCCCCCTGCACCAAAAGATTCACCAGCCTTTCTCTCAAAGACACAACCTCTTGTTCCGCCTCTATCCAACTTATACTCTCTTCAATTTTCTTCTTACACTGCTGAATGTCACCTCTATACCTCTTACATATTTTCGACCCTAAGAATCTAGCTCTTCTGCAAGTAAATATCATCTTTCCATAAGAGGTTCGGATTCCCCTTTTCTCCACCCATCATTGATCTCCGTTTCAAGTTCACGCTCAACCAACCAGAGTTTTCAAACTTAATAAAATTCTTGTAAATATAAATGGTCATATATATGGACAAAAGGATTAAGGAATGGTGAAATTCTGGTATCAGATATGTGATGTCGAATGAGATGTCACGACACAAATATCTGTTTGCAAGTAAAGAGCAGTAAAATCAAAAACAGTAAAAACACAAGAGATTGTTCACCCAGTTCAGTGTACAACAACACCTATTCTGGGGGCTACCAAGCCAGGGACAAGTCCACTAAATAGTATCAATTCATAGACCCTCAGTAAACAACCAATTTACAATCTAATTACTTAATCACTACCCGTGCTATACTTCTACCTAAGACTCACCTAGGTATGAGACCCTCTTCAAATCCCTTCAATCACTTACAGTGAAGAAACAACAAAAATAATAAGTTTAAAAACTTCAATCATTCAATGTTTAAAAACTTACGAATGATACACAATTAACAACCCAAATAACAACACAAGTATTCAATCAATACTAGAGTGTTTGACAATTAAAAATAAAAAGCCTTAGACTTCTAAAACAGAAAGAAAATATTCTTCTTCAAAAGTTGCTTGTTTTTGAATAAGGAAGCAAGTCCTTATATATGCGCAGCTGTGGGCTTTGGGCTTAAAAACCAAATATTCAATTCTTTTGAATATTTCTATAAAAACAGGCCAAGATAAAATCTATGCAATTTGAAAAATATTCCTCCATATTTTTCGCAGCCTGTGAGTCACAAATCCTGAATAATGGCGCGCATGAAAACAGAAAACAAAAAACATAAACTGATGTTGGGCTGAGATCAGTTCAAGAGGCAGATGTCAAGACATCTGCTTTGACATCATTCAAAACAGTTTTGCTTCAAATGTTAAGGCATTTAGCAAAACATTATCAAGTCATTGTTTTATCAAAATTGCTGCCAACAAACACTTACAGATGGTAAGACTAACTTGTAATAAGATTTCTCAAATTGCAATTGGGAAATAAGTTCAGCCATTAAGCTGTTGCCATAGCTCTGTATAGTCTTTCTTCCACAAATTGAGTCCATCCCAGGCTAAGCGACCAAGTGTGCCCCTGCAAAGGAATATCTACAAGCCTACAATCAGCCATATCTTCCTAAAATCCATTAAGCAACCACTTGGGATGGGTCGTAAGTCTCTTATAATCATGCTAAAGTAAATCATTAAAATCTCCTAATATGCACCATGGAAGTGATAATTGGGATGCCAAGAAATCTAGGATGCTCCAAGGATTTTTTCTCTGCCCACGGTTAAGAATACCATAGAAACCCGTTAAGTGTCACGGCTGAGCATTTGCATCATCTTTCACCACGACTTAATAAAAAATTTGGAAAAGTTTTGAACCTCACATAAACGCTCTTGTTTCCAAATCAAAGCTCATGGAGTTTGTGGAAGAAGGAAAACCAGTTGTAATGGGAGGACACCTGCGATCCGGTTGAGCGAGTGGTACATGAGACGGAGAAGCCACTTAGCTCCTAGCAGGCTGCTAACAGAATTGCAATGGTAATTTTTAAACTCAGCTGCAGCAGTAGCCTTAGGTGGTCTTGGTTGCTCCAGTGTATGGTTATGTTAAATGCAACCTTGATGTCAGGCTGTGCTTGCAAAATCATGAGGACGAGTGTTGGCAGCTGAAACAAATAGGAAACCTCGGAAAATGAAAGCCATGGAAGGGGAAACTTGGGGTCTCTTTCAAGCAATTCAATGAATTATTTCTCTGGGCTATGCACTTGCAACTTTTTACATGGATTGCAAGACACTAGTTCATGATGTGCTCAACACTAAATCTATTCGCACAGAATACATATAGTAGTGCTTACAATTGTACAACAACTATCAAATTGTTTTTACTAGGTGATCAACAAATAGTAGTGCTTACTCTTTAGTTAGAGCATCTATTTCTTATGCTCCTTGCAATAATTTTCAATACATATGTGATTGTATTTCTTCTACTATCATGAATGCTTTGAGATTGTTTTAGTAAAAAAAAATTCATTTCAAATTTATTCATTACAGACGTGAAACAGAACTCATTGAAGAAATTGTTGCCGAAGTATGGAAAAGGTTACAACCTAAATTGCCACAGCATGAAGATGAATTGGTTGGAATTGATTCGAGGATAAACACCGTGTGTTCACTTTTAAGGACAGAGTCTCAGGAAATTCGCTTTGCGGGGATATGGGGCATGGGTGGCATAGGAAAGACAACTCTAGCCAAATTTGTTTATAAGAAAATCCATAACCAATTTGATTTTAGTTGCTTTCTTGAGAATGTTAGAGAGGTTTCTAGTGAAAGAGATGGTCTGCTTTGCTTACAAAGAAAATTGCTTTCAAATCTAAAAATAAGCAGCTTGAGAATTGAAAGTTTGGACCAAGGAAAGGAGACAATACGGAATCTTTTATTCAACAAAAAAGTTCTCCTTGTCCTTGATGACCTAAGTTCTGATATCCAACTAGAGTATTTAGCTGGAAAGCAAGAATGGTTTGGTCCTAGGAGCAGGGTACTAATAACAACTAGAGACAAGCATCTCCTAGTATCACTAGGCGTGTGCGAAACTTATGATGCTCAAATCTTAAACAGTGATGAATCCCTTCAACTTTTTTGTCAGAAAGCTTTTAGAAGAGGAAAACCTGAAGAAGCTTTCATAGAGTTGTCAAAACGGGTGGTTCAATGTGCTGGAGGTATTCCCTTGGCACTCAAAGTGTTGGGTTCATTCCTCTGTGGACGAAAGGCATCTGTATGGGACGATGCTTTGAAAATGTTGCAGCAGGATCTGCAAAATGATGTTTACAAGACATTAAGGATAAGTTACGATGGTTTGCGGGATACAGAAAAGGCGATATTCTTAGATATTGCTTGTTTTTTCAAAGGGAGCCTCAAGGATCATGTAACACAAATATTGAAAAATTGTGGTCATAATCCATTGATTGGTATAGATGTTCTTATTGAAAAATCATTGATAACTGATGATGGGTGGCATTTGGGGATGCACGATTTGCTTCAAGAAATGGGTAGAAATATTGTTCTACATGAATCTCTTAATGATGCCAGCAAGCGGAGTAGGTTGTGGTCTGTCAAGGACATTGATCAAGTATTGAGAAGTAATAAGGTAAGCTTTTTAATAAATTTGTACTGAATTTATAACTTACTCTCATTGTTACTTATGTTGTTTTTATTGTCATATGTTAAAGGGAACTGAATCCACTCAAGCTGTAGTTCTAAATCTGCCTGAAGCATTCGAAGCAAGTTGGAACCCTGAAGCTTTTGCAAAGATGAGTAATCTTAGGTTGCTCATGATACTAAATAAATTGCAACTCCCACTTGGTCTCAAATGTCTTCCCAGTGAGTTAAAAGTGCTTGTGTGGAGGGAATATCCTCTCGAATCATTGCCAGTTGGAGACCAATCGGATGAACTTGTTGACCTTGATATGTGTCAAAGCAAAATAAAGCACCTTTGGAGAGGAATGAAGGTAACATTCTTACATTTAATCTCAAGATCCGATTAAATTTTAAGCGATAACATGTACACATGTGTGTATACATCTATAGCAGTAATGATTCCCCAACCCCAAGCCTTATATAAGGACTGCTTTAGTCATATATGTAGTCAATGCGAGATCTTCCCACAGGAAAACGTAGATAATGTATTTATTTATATATTTTCAGCTTCTGGAAAATTTGAAGACCATCAATTTGAGAAATTCCAAATATCTACATCAAACACCAGATTTCACTGGAATTCCAAATCTTGAAAAATTGGATCTTGAAGGCTGCATAAACCTGGTTGAGGTTCATGCTTCTCTTGGACTTCTTAAAAAGCTTTCATATGTGACATTAGAAGATTGCAAAAATCTTAAAAGCCTTCCGGGAAAATTGGAAATGAATTATTTGCAGCGTCTCATTTTATCAGGCTGCACAGCAGTTAGGAAGCTTCCTGATTTCGGGGAAAGTATGACAAATCTATCCACACTTGCTTTGGATGAGATTTCCATAGCTGAACTGCCTCCAACTATTGGTTACTTGACAGGTCTTCATAGCCTGGTTTTACGGGATTGTAAAAATATTGTTTACCTTCCAAATACCTTTTCTAATTTGAAATCTCTCAAAAGGCTCAACCTATCTGGTTGCTCAAAATTTTCCAAGCTTCCTGATAATTTGCATGAAAATGAGGCTTTGGAGTGTCTTAATGTGAGTGACACTGCTATAAGAGACATTCCTTCATCCATTGTTCATTTGAAAAATCTTTTAGTACTTTTATTTCATGGATGCAAAGGAATAGCATGGAACTCAGAGAGCTCACGCCTCCCTTTTGGCAAGATTTTCAGGTTTGGTACTCATACAATTCCCAAGAAATTGATCTTGCCTTCTTTTTCTGGTTTATCCTCATTGAAGAAACTGGATTTAAGTTATTGCAATCTCTATGATGAATCAATTCCTGATGATCTTGGATGTTTATCATCATTGGTAACATTAGATTTAAGTGGGAACAATTTTGTGAACCTTCGTGATGGCTGCATATCTAAACTTTCAAAGCTAGAAAGACTTGTGCTGAAGAGTTGCCAAAACCTGCAATCATTGCCTGAGCTACCACCAAATGTACATTTTGTAAATGCAAGTGATTGTGGTTCAATGAAACCCTTATCAAATCCACGAGAGATATGGGGTCACTTGGCATCATTTGCCTTTGACAAGGTACACGACACTATAATCATGCATCTCTTTCTTTTATAACACAGTTTGTAGTTAACTTTTTAACGTTCTGATTTCCCTGTCACAGTTGCAAGATGAAAATCCGATTAAAACTTTATTGGTAAGTCCGGGAAACGAAATTTCATCAACTTTTTTCTATCAAAATTATTTTGATCGGGACATACAGTATTTAAAAGATAACTACATATGGGCTGATTCTACTGCGTCAATATCGATGGACATAGCTCAACTTCGTCAACGGTATGATAGAAGTGAATGGTGGGGAATGTTAGTCTGTCTTGTCGTAGAAGATGTGGCATCTTCTACACCTTCCCAGGACTATCGTGTCGGTTGGATTTCAAAAGTTCCCGCTACAAATAATATTTTGGGCCGGCTATGTCAAAAGTTGTTAGAGCATGGTTTCATTTCTGGAGTACCAAATTCCAAGCATCCTCACCTATTGGTTTTGTATATTCCTGTTCCTTTATCCCGTTGGTCTTATGTTCAAGACAAGTTTCAGTTAATATTTTTCAGCTCTAGTCTCGAGAGTAAGTTGGTTATAAAGAAATGCGGGTACCGCATATTATGTAAGGAAGATGCACAACTCATGCGCAAAAAATTGCCTGAATGCAGCACTTCTTCTGCCAACCAATGTGCCTCACGAGGCAATTGCTTATCTTCCTCTCCTTTAACATCTTGGAGATGGATAAGCCGTCTCAAGGTTCCCCAATGTTTCAAGACTTTCCTGTTGGCAGTCCTATGTGAACGCTTGCCTACTATTGCGAAGTGCAGGTTTTGTAGCATGGAAGGGACCACCACTATTCATGTCTTAAGAGACTGTAGGCGAGCTTGTGCAATTTGGGTTCAAATGGTTCCTCCTGAAGTTCATGATGAGTTTTTTTCAATTTCTCTTCATGATTGGATGCATAGGTTCCTTCGGAAGTCCTGGTTGCCAAATAACTGTGAAGACTATGATGCTGACTGCTTGAGGTTTTCTGTCACCACTTTTCTGCTCTGGAAGGATGGAAATAATTCCATCCACAAGGGAGATTCTCTAACAGATAATGGTTTGTATTCTATGATCAAGTCTCTAGTACAAGAACACACCTCACCTACCAGGCATTTTGTTAAGTTGAATGTGGACGGTTGTTGCATGGAAAATCCTAGAAATGCTGGTTATGGGGGTCTCTTTCGTGATGTGGAGGGGAATTGGCTTGGTGGGTTCTATGGCTCTCTGGGCTTTACAACTAATATGAAAGCTGAGCTTTATGCCATTTGTCAAGGTTTGATCACAGCTTGGGATTTGGGTTACAAAAATATGTTAGTTGAAACTGATTCTTTGGAAGCTATCAATCAGATTGAAAAGGCCAATATTGAGCATGATGCTTATGGTAGCTTGGTGGCTGACATACGCTCCCTCATGCAAAGAAATTGGTCCCTTAACTTGGTCCATTCTGTCAGGGAAGATAATGCTTGTGCAGATATTTTATCGAGACTTGGAACTGAGCAGCATGAGGTCTATTGTTTCCATGCTTATCCACCACAACAGCTTCAGCGGGCATTGATGGCTGATGCCCTCCGTGTTCAACTTCCTTCCATGTAGTTCTTTGTTATTTCATTTTCCTTTTCTTCTTGCTTGACAAAAAATGTTTCAAGGATGATGATATTTTATTTGGGGAAAACAAAGGTTCCGATTGATGACTACTGGTAAACTCAAGGGAGACTTAAGGGAAAAGATGCAACTCGGTCTGATGCAGAAACATGAATACAAACTATCTGTCTCAGTGCAGGCTCAACCTTTCCAACATGCAGAATCATCAAGTAACAACTTCGATAGTGGCTGCCATAATGTGATGTTATTGAAGGATGTTTTTCTGATGCAAAGTAGGGCGAGGTATCATTTGTCAAGCACCAAGTTTCAGCGTGTAGTAAATTATAATGCAGAAGAGAGCGACTGACAGTCTTCTCCTGAAAGTCTATAATGTGCTAAGATTCTATCCGAAAAGAAGAAGAAATTCCTAGATAGTCAAGGGTTTGGGAGGGCTATCTCTATGTCTGGATATATATTTGAGCTTCTAAAAACATTGAATTGAAAGAATACCATGACAGAATATAATAACATTCGATATAATATTTCAATCACATTTGATTTATTTTTAAGAGTATTTTATAACTTTCTTAATTCAAAAAAGAAAAATAAGTCCTTCCCTTAAAAAAATTTCTTCCAAACATACCTCGATCAGATGAGGGATGGTAAAGTAATTGGTGTAATTTTTGTCTCTAGTATATTTTTAACAGATGCCTCATCACCATATTACACTATCATGGGACGACCTTCCCTTAATCTATTAGGGGCGGTCTTGTCCACCCTACATTTGAGCATGAAGTACCCATTGTTCCACTGAGAGTTGGAGTGGTTCGGGGAGACCAATAGATTTCCCAGAATGTTACCAGAACAATATGAAAATGAGAAGGGAGCAGATTTCTTTAGGAGTAAGAGAATCAAAGGAAACAATGTATTTATGAGGCTCCTGCTTAAAGTGAACTAGACCCAACACCTATGAATCAAATATGTACATTTACTTTGAGGTAAATCCTAGAAGCCGAGAGGAAGAGGTAACTCATCAGAGACATGACAGAAGGTAGAGAGAGCCTCCAAGGCGTGAGGTTTGACTAACACGAAATGATCCAGAAAATCGTTACAATTCTCTGCAAAAGTACTAAATCATGGAATGTCCTAGCGCCGTGAGATGAACCCCTCATCATGGGTGTTATTTAGCGAAGTACGAACCACGACAAAAAGGTGGAAAAATAATTGGAATAGGGCTTCCAAAGTTAACACATTTTTAAAGCCTAATCACTTGGGCAAAGCTGCGAGGGAGCAATCTTTAAACACCTTAACAACTTCTCTTTGAATCCAGTCAAGGGCACCCGCAAAAATAATCGAGTACACAGGCACTCTTTGAATCTCCACATCTGATGAAGTCAAAATAGGAAGAGGTGAATCCCCGACTACCACGAAGGGAGCGGGCGCTGAATTGACTACATGATCACTCATAGCATTATCATCATAAAGACAAGTGTCAAAAGGAGATCCATCAGGAGAAATTTCTCTATCAAGAGAACTCCTAGAAAACTCCCATACACATAACAATCAAGCATATTTATTATACATGAGCAACTGAAAGGTTGGAATCTGAGCTAGCGGAGGTTTTTGTTCTAACAAAGAGGGAGGAACCACTACTCTCAGAATCACTAGACAGACTTACAGGGTGATCTTTGTATATACAGAAGATAAAGATTGAAAATGAGGAAATGAGTTTAAGATAAAAATGGTACTTGTAGAATATGAGAGCAAGCGAATAAAGTAGAGGTTAAATGCAAAACAAAAAAACATTTCATTCTAAAGAGAAAACGCTCAGGCAAAGGCTTTTGAAAAGGAGAGAAATCGCTCTCACAAAAATGGAAGTTAATTTTCAAGAGTGACGAAAAATTTGTTGAAAGTATAATTGCTTGTGTTGAAGCAGGTTATTGCTCGAACACAAGGTGTGTCGAAGTGTTGTAAGTAGATTGCTACACACATGTTTGATTTAGATCCAAAATAGATATTTTGGATTTTTATAGTTTAGGGCTTTTTAGCTTAGGGAGCAAGCTAGCTCATTATAAATAGAGGGAGTAACTCCTATTTTGTAACACATTGAATATTCACAGAATTTACAGTTGCAAGTGAATAAGAAAGTTTTTCACAGTTTATGGACAGAGAGAAACTCCGCATAAACCCTAAATCTCTTTTCTTTAACTTTTCTTTTCTTTTCATTATCATTGTGTGATGGTAACTGTTGTACCCCAAAATTTTCCCCCTCATTTATCAAAACTTTTCTCACAAGACCTCTTTAACCCAAAACTGGATTAAGATTTGGTCAACTCAGGACATCTCATCTTGCACTGATAACCCAAAATTAGGGTTTGAGTTTGCACAAGGATTTTTGGACTATCATTGTTTCATATGACTTTCAAACATCATTATGGACTCCTAAGATCACTCATGACAAGTTTCAAGCCTTGGACCACATTTTTGATCAGTCAATTGGACAGTTGACCTAAAAATCAACTGTATTGGGGAAAAAGTCAACCATGGCCAATTTAGAGTCAAACTTCATAATTTTTGATCCACATCAACATTTTAAACTTACATGTGTCATTTGGTCAAGTTTGGATCACAATTCCTCAAGAAATTTGATCAAATCATCAAAAGGGCAAAATGGTCAAAATTAGGATTTTGACTGAGGAAGGGCAATTTCTGATTTTTAACCTAGTAAATAACCAATTGAGTTCAAGCATGATTTCAAGGATTCAATGGCATCATCTTGACTTAATTACATGGCTCAAAATATCTCAAATTTATTGAATTGACAGATGAAGTTTGCAGTCAACTGATCAAAAGTCAACTGTACACTGAAAAGTCAAACTTTGACTTTTTGGTCAAAATCAAGTGTCAAAGGTCATAATTCATCAAAATATGTCAAAATGTGAAAATTTTTCATCAAGAAAACCAAATTTGAAAATTAGGGTTTGAATTTGAAAATTTTCCTAACTTAGAAATTTTCTATAGAAAATTTTATTATTTTTTCTCAACTTTAGGCCACTTTTTCACCATGATGCATAATGATTCAAGGAAAGTTCCCAACATGAAAGTTGTATACTTCCATGAAATATACAACTTTGCTTCACACACTTTTTCCTAAAGATGCTTGGATCTCAAGATATAAATTTATGAATACATGGTCATGAACTTGTTAACTTAGTGAAATTTTGCCCTAATTTAGGCAAGTTTTGGACCCAACTTCATGACTACTTTTCACCTAGTTCCAATAGGTATCTCAAAATGCATTTCAAAGATTAATTATATATCACATTGCAAGCTTTCCAAAATATCCAAGAAGTCTTCAAGATCATTTTTGAGTAGGGAGAATCGAAGAGAGGAAGTTGGCATTTTCTCACTTTTTGTTCAAGCCATTTCATGAAGAACCAAGTTGCAATCAGTAGCTATGCTGGATAATCCATGCTTTACAGGTCCCAAACTTGTTCCATACTCCTTAATTAAATTCTTACTCAGTTGACAAAGCTTCTATCCATGCCTTAAGATCATTATCCAACTTGCAATTCCATTTATGGCAAAAAGGTTCCATTGCCATTTTGAAAAAGGTCAACTTTTACAAACTTTACAATCTTGAGCATTGGACCTGTCCCCTTGGCACATACAAGTACGACAGAACTAAGGCAACTTGTAGAGAAGATATACCAAACCTAAACCAGCCAGTACAAGCATGGGAATCTTTGTCTTATCACTTTACTTCAAATACAAGAAAAGTGGAAAAAAGGCTAGGGAAGGCACAACAGCTAGAGGGTTGACATCAAACCATTTTCATACTAATAGACAAACATTATACAACACAATACACGTTTAGCAAAGACCTGAAACACTCCCAACCAGCAAAACACCAAAAATCTGTCCAAAACTGTAGATTTTGCATAAGCACATCCATCTTCCATTTGGCTCGTGCGTTTTGAGTTTGGATCATTCAAACACCTTACATACTTGATACCTAGTCAATCCAGGCCTTCATCCCTGTTCTGTAATCACTCCTCCATAATCTGCCATTGTTGACTTCAGAGCTTGCAGTTTGACTTGGCCAAGGAGTTCCAGCTACTTTCAGAGCAAGGCAAGGGTTGGGATACATCCAGGGAAGTTCAAGGAAGCTCAAGCAAGCATCAGGCCTCCATCAAACTCACCCCGGTTCCATTCACGATTCCAACTGAAGGAGGTAAAATTTCAAACTCTATCTCCTTGTACAGGCAAACTTAGGCCACGATTTGTGAATTAAAAATGTAGTCCTCATCATAACGAAGCTGTACATACTATTATCTTGCATTGATTTTACTTGTGCTGAGAGAATTTAGAACTTGAAACTTCTGGAAATATTAGGTCAAGATTTAGGGCTGTTAAAATTCTATTTGTTCTTTGATTAATATTTCACATAACTTATATGGTTGAAATCGCGTGCTCAAGTACTACAACTTTCATGTTATGAATTTTCATTTTTATGGAAGTATTAGAGAGTTACAGGATGTCTGGCCAAAGCTTGAGGAAGAAGATGAAACAGGACAAGGACTTGGTTCAAAATATGTTATTTTTGTTTCACTTAAGATAATGGAAATATAGCCACCCTAGTGGCAAAGTAGCGCGCTGGTGAGACCCATGTCCTGGATTCGAACCTGGGCGCGCTACTTTTGTTTTTACATTTTTCTTCTTTTCAGTTTTTGACCCTTTTTTGCAGGTTTGGGCTTCATGTGTGGGCTTTAGTTTTTTTTCTAACTCTCGCCACAATTTTGCTACATCACCCCCTGGCCCAATTTTTTTCATATATATATATATATATATATATATATATATATATATATATATATATATATATATATATATATATATATATATATATATATATATATATATATATATATATATATATATATATATATATATATATATATATATATATATATATATATATATATATATATATATATATATATATATATATATATATATATATATATATATATATATATATATATATATATATATATATATATATATATATATATATATATATATATATATATATATATATATATATATATATATATATATATATATATATATATATATTAAATATTTCTTTAATGCATAAAAATCCCAAAAAATGTAAATATCATAATATTACATTTTATTTTAGTTTAGTTTATTTTTCACATAAGAATATATTTTATTTTAATAGATATCATATATTTTCTTAATAAATTTGTAAAATATAGTTAAAACATATTTAGTTTAATTTATTTTTCATTTCATACTTATAAATACTTATTTTTGCATATATAAATTTTTTATATTTTTTATACAATATTATTTATTATTTCAATACAAAAAATACAATAATAATACATATGAACTTCATTTTCTTTTAAAATAGAAATTAGGGTTAAAACCTCCCTTTTAAAAATTATTTTCTTTTCCTTGTAATTTTAGGTTTAGATTAAAATTTTCTTTTACATAAAAACAAGACATAAAAAATCCTTTTTTTTACATGTATATTGCATTGCATTTTAAATATTGTATTATATTCATTCTAATTCGTACAAATTCGATTTGGTTGTAATAATTTATTTAGGTTTATATTTTTTTGCAAATCCCCATTCAAATTTGTATGTCCCCCTCCCCTAAATTGTTGTAATAGCTTAAAAATATTTACATTACGTAATTTATCGCTTTATATGCCATGATTAGTAATTAGGGTTTGTATGACAAGAACAAAACAAAGCAAAATAGAAAATCCTAAATACAAGACAAAATTAAAGCATGAAAATGATAAACTTGCACACAAGCACCCTTAGGGTTTCTCCACCTTGTTGCCAAAAACAAAATGGCCATGTTACGCATGCGAAGTATCTTGGCAAAACAAAACAAATATAAGATCATAGTCCCTCGATGACGCTATTCAAAAGTTGCCTTACAAAAATGATCTTGGTCCCTCCAAATGCTAAGATACTTTGCAAACATTGCTAATCATGGTCATACGATGACCCACGCCCGTCTCGTTTACATCCAAAGATAGGGTTGATTACCAAATCAATGGTAAGACAACAATGTCAAAGGAATAGAAAATACATAAGAAAGACATTTGAGTAGGTAGATAGCTTCTAGTTACCTGCTCTATTTCAAAACAACAATCCTTGCTATTTTTCAAAACAAACACACACATTTCAAAACATCTTACAAACATTGAAAACATTTTCAAAAGACAAACATCTTTGTATACATTCTTACGAACAAGAATCATTACAAAGGTTGCCTAAACAAATGGCCTCTTTTACAAAATACTTTCGAAACCACACAAATCACAATTTCAAACAACAAAAGCAAGTGATCTAAGCAAGTAACTAAGAGCCCATGGAAAATCATGGATGAAAAGGGTGCTAACACCTTCCCTTTTCATAATCTACCCCACGAACTCAAGAAACAATCTCAAAGGTCTTTCCTGTACTTTTTCACCTTTCCTTTTGGATAAAAGAAAAGTTGGTGGCGACTCTTGCTAACCGCAACATTTGCGATAAAATGCAAAACCTTAAGTCAATTCTCCCACCGCATCACAGAACTGGCGACTCTGCTGGGGATATTATAAAAGTGGGGTTACCTTAGGATTTAGATCACATTTATTTGCTTACATTGTTTAACTTGTTTGCTTTACATTATGGTTCTTTGTTTGGGTTTGAATCCTCTACCGGGATTTGGGAAACATTATAGGTAAATAGCAATACATTGTGGAAACTGTGCGGGGTATACCGACATGGTCTAAGCAATAGCTATGTTAGTGTGACATATTTGTGGGTATCGGTAGCCTTTGAGTTAATCAAAGAGAATACGAGGCCACTGAGTGATGTCATGAAGCACTAATGAACTTCTAGAACCCTTTACTTGACCAACTTGGCCTTTAGGATGTAGTGAGATGACCGGTTTTGGTGCAGTACGAAGTTGGTAGATACTCGATACTACACTCATTGAGGGTTGGTTTCTTGGGATATTTCGGTCGCCATTAAAGAGGCTTGAGCTGAAATAATGACCAAGGAAATAATCCAGTGATATTGAACTCCTTAGAACCCGGTTACTATTATTAGGACAGGTTGAGCCAACTAAACTTCAAGAGGGTAATTACCTATAAAACCACATGCAAGCCTAAACTAAGAACTTGTTTGACTTGTTTGTATATGCATACTTGTACATAACATCATGGACATCATGAACATCATATGCATTCACTAACCATTTCAAGGATTTTGGAGATTCATCTTTGTTCTTGTTTTGTAGGATATGGATTCACTTCGCAGGAAAACTATCCAAATCAACCTTGTAAGAATTCCTCCACAACTCAAGGAGCTAGCTTCAAGGATCCTTGAGAACTCTCCATTTACCGAGAGGCATGATCGTCTACTCAACTTGGTCACCTCCAACACAGAGGAGGATATGATGAAGGTTCTCTTCCAGTTCTTTGACCCTTTGCATCATTGCTTCACATTTCCTGACTATCAACTTGTGCCTACTTTGGAAGAATTTTCTTAACTCTTGAGGATTCTTATTTTCAATCAACTACCTTTCAATGGTACGGAAAGAGATCCAAAGCCAGAAGAGATTGCTCAAGCCTTGCACTTGCACTCATCTGATGTCACAACTCATTAGGAAACTAGAAGTGGTGTCAAAGGTTTCTTGGCAAAGTTTCTGTTTGAGAAAGCCCAAAGCTGTTGGAATTCCCTAGATTTGCAAGCTTTTGAGGAGATTGTGGATCTTCTTATATATGGGATGGTCTTGTTCCCCAATCCTGACCAACTCATAGATGTGAGTGTCGTCAAAATCTTCATGTCACGCAATCCGGTGCCTAAATTGCTAGGGGATATCCTACACTCTTTTCACACTCGTACAATGAGGAAGAGAGGGGTCCTTATGTGTTTCACTCCCATCTTGGAAATATGTTTTATTTCTCATCTTCCCCAATCAGTCTTAAAGAATGAGCAAGGATTAAGGTGGTCACAAAGGTTAATGACGCTCAAACATTCAGATATTCATTGGTGCTCTCGATCCAAAGAGAATGTTATCATTGTTGACCGTTATGGGGAATTCCCTAATGTCCCTCTACTTGGAATTAGGGGAGGCATCACCTACAACCCATGTTTAGCTCTAAGACAGTTTGGTTATGCCCGAAGGGATGGCCCACATGATATGCTGATTCAAGGCTTAGTATTCGACTATGACAACGACGATCAATGTCTTCGCCAAAGATTCATCCGAGCTTGGAGGATGCTAAACAAGTTGATAACAAGACTTTGGGACACAATAATTCCATCCCTCTTGAGCCTTACCTCAAGTGGGTACGAACCCGCGCTCAAAGTCTTATGATGCCTTATCCTTCCATTCTCCCAGTGATTATTGAGCCTGTTAAGGAAGGAGAAGTTCCATACACTATCCTATATCCTGACATGCCCACATCACTTGAGGATCTACAAAGGGATTGGATACAACTCAAAGGAGAGAGAGATACTTTCGAAGCCCAATTCTACGCAAGCGAGAAGAAGGTTTTGGAACTCACTAGGCTACTTCATGAGGAGCAGACTCTAAATACCTACATATCACCAAAGAGGATGCGCAATACTTTTTTATCTTAGAATTTTGTATTATTTTGCCCAAGGGGCATTGATGTACTCCAATTATATCTTATTAATATAACGTGTGTTTCTTTTTGTTTAAAACAAATTTGAATTTTTAAATCCTTCAAAACACTGCATGTATACATATCATTCATCATGACATAAACAGGTCTTTTGCAACCAGTTTCCTCATCTCTCTACTGTTTATTTCAGTAAGATGGATCTCGAACAGACGGTCAAAGATCTTCAAGCTCAAAACACGCAGTTTCAACAGTTACTCATGACTCTAGCCAAGTGGCAAGATGAGTTGAAGACTCTGTTAGTTGAAGAGAGAAAGAAGAAACCAAAGAAAGTCATTGGGGTTTTGAATATGGGTAGAAGATCTCAGGGACATACTAGAAGAACCTTGAATTTTGCAACCACTTCAGGAGAAGGAGAAGGGAAAGGAAAAGAAACAGCGGTGCCGTCAGAATCTGAAGAAGAGGAAGAAGAGGAAGACTACTCTGAGGAATAATACCCTCTGGTTGATGATAAGTACATACATCTTGAAGAGCGTTTAAGCACTATGGAAATACAAAGGGTACCAGGTTTAGACTTTGAAGAATTGGGGCTAGTGTCGGGAATTGTAATCCCACCAAATTTCAAAGTGCCGTTGTTTGCAAAATATGATGGGGTGTCATGTCCTAAAATGCACCTCCGATCATACGTGAGAAAGATTCATCCGCACTCTACTGATAAAGACCCGTGGGTGCATTTTTTCCAAGATAGTTTATCCGGAACACAACTCGATTGGTTTACCAATTAGAAAGGGCCGACGTCCACAACTGGGAAGACCTTGCCGCAACTTTCTATAAACAATACCAGTATAATGCAGATTTGGAGCTTACCCGTACTCAACTTTAGAGTATGGCTATGGTTTCAAATGAGGGTTTCAAAGATTATACGCAAAAATGGAGAGATCTAGCTGGGAGAGTGAATCCCCCTCTGTCTGAAAGGGAGTTGGTAGATATGTTTGTAGGCACTCTATTAGGCCCTTTCTTCATCCATTTGATTGGGAGTTCATCTGCCAGATTTACTGAGTTAATATTAACCAGAGAAAGGGTGGAAGCTGGCATAAAAAGTGGGAAGATTCAGAAGGACTCATCTGCCTCTACAGCTGTGAGAAAGCCTTTAACTGTAAAGAAGGAGGTATCTGCTGTTTATCCACAAAGGAACAAAGGGAGAGCTAAACGTCGACCAATGGTAGAGGCCGTTATGATCCCAAAATCTACATCTGATCAACCAAGAAGTAACCAACCAAGGGTGGAATGGCCAGTCCGGCAATTCACCAGAATTAACATGACTCTAGCCCAGGTCTTACCCCATCTGCTGAAATCTAATTTGGCAACTTTGAAAGAAGCTCCAAATAATCCCAACACGGCGTCCCCTTATTATCACCTGAATGCTAGGTGCGCATACCATTCCGAAAGCCCGGGCCACGACACCAACAATTGTTGGGCTTTAAAGAACAAAATTCAAGACCTCATAGATGCAAAAGAGATTGAGTTTGAGGCACCAGAGAAACCAAATGTCATTTTCTCTCATATGCCTAGACATGGTCACAACGCCAATGCTATCGAGGAAGATTTGTTTGTTGCTACAGTAGATGAACTCTTGACTCCGCTCCTGATCATTAAGATGAACTTATTAAAAGCTGGCATATTCCCAGGTTGTAATGAAGACTGCCATATTTGCTTATCCTCATCAAATGATTGCCCTCTGTTGAAGACAAACATTCAACGCCTGATAGACAACCAAGAAATTCTGTTTGAAAATGCTCTTGTTTCACCCATTCCTATTGAAGACGTTTCAATCATAACCATCTCCGCCAATCCTCCCAGGGTCCCCAAAAGACCCGTTAGGATTACATCAGTTCCGAAGACTACTCCTCTCATTATTATAATGCCCGGGCCGGTCCCATACGAATCAGATAAAACAGTACCGTGGAATTACGGTGGAGAAATATACTACCATGATATTAAACAAGATGGGTTGACCACCGAAGAAGTGAGCTCTGAAGAAGAAGATTCCGACATTAGAAATATTGCCGGAACTAGTAAGATTACCCATAGTGGTAGAATCTTCTCTCCAGAGATTGCCCCTCCAAAGGCAGTTTTTGGACCCGTGGTCGTTCCAAAGATTACCTCTGTACCAATAATCACACCTGCAAGTGCACCTACCAATAAAGACGACACAACCCCTGCTGTTATCCCTACCAACACTTCTACTGCTGAAGATCGAGGAAAAAGCATTCAAGAAGAGCCTGTCCGGACGAAGGCTCAATCACTAGCTATCCCAGAAACATCCAAGAAGGAAATGGAAGAGATCCTGAGGATAATAAAGAAGAGTGATTATGACGTGGTTGAACAGTTGGGGCAAACTCCCTCCAAGATCTCCATGCTAGCATTACTGTTGTATTCTGAGGCACATGCAGAAGCTCTGGTAAAATTTCTGAAGACAACCCATGTGCCACAAGAGACGTCTACTGACCAGTTCCAAGATTGTGTGGCCAGTTTGACAGCTGATAACGGCCTATGCTTCTCTGATGGTGATTTGACACCCAAAGGGAGAAAGCACAACGAGGCATTGCATGTCTCTGTGGAGTGTAGAGGAATGACTCTGGCCTATGTCTTGGTAGACACGGGTTCATCTTTGAACGTCTTACCAAAGAAAGCCCTTGGCAAATTGGATTGCGAACGGCTGACATTGAAACCTAGTAACATAGTTGTGAGAGCATTTGATGGTTCAAAGAGGATGGTCCACGGGGAGGTGGACATCCCGATAAAGGTGGGAACTCAGATTTTCAATTCAACCTTCTATGTGATGGACATCCGCCCCTCTTACTCCTGTTTGTTAGGACGACCCTGGATCTATAATGCCGGTGCTGTCACCTCCATGATACACTAGATGCTGAAGTACCCGGTCCAAGGAAAGATCATAATTGTCCATGGAGAGGAAGAGTACATGATTAGTCATCTAAATTCCTTCCGATATGTGGAGTTAGATGGTGAGTTCATTGAAACTCCTTTTCAACATTTTGAAGAGGTCTCTCAAGAAGTAGCGGTAACCAAGGCGGTATCCTCGATTCCCAAGATCACAAGACCTCCGCTTCGGATGTCATCTCTAAAAGATGCTAAAGCAGTAGTAGAAGAGGGTGGATGCACCATCTGGGGGAAGCTTCCGGACATCCCGTATAAATCAGACAAGTTTGGCTTAGGGTTTACTTCAACTGCTCAGAAGGTTGTGCGCGGTGCCCGTGCTAGAGGGCCACCTTTGAAGATTAGTAACCGAGAGGTCAACACCGTGGAAGATAGTGAAGAAGATGGTAGCTTGGAAGATTGGATATTTCCTACTGTCAACGAAGGACTTCGCAACTGGGAAGCCAGAGACTTTGTCCCAATAACTTTTATCTCTCAGTAATTTATCTTTTACATTTCTATTGGACTTGTAATATTCATAAACAATTCTCACTTTAAAAACCTTGTGTCTTACCCGAGGCACAATGGTCCATTTGTAAAGGTTTTTTTTATTTCATCTTCATATGACATTCAATGAATCATGGACGTTTTTCCACATACAAACCTTTTGTGCTCATTGTCTTTCTTTTTACATTTTATTGTTGTTTAAAAATGGATATACCCTTACACACACCCACACTCATAAATGCAGGTACCCATCCATTCTGGATCCCATGGGTAACGATACTGCTATAGCCTTTAGTGACTCTGAAGATCTAATCTACCAAGCCGAATACGAAGGTGAGGAAGATTGTGAAGTACCAGGGGAATTGGCCAGGCTACTACAACAAGAGGAAAGAGCTATTCAGCCTCATGAGGAACCGTTGGATACAATCAACTTGGGTACCGGGGAAGATAAAAAAGAAATCAAAGTGGGTGCCAACCTAGAGCCGAGTGTTAAGGAGCGTCTAATTCAGCTATTGCATGATTATGTTGAGATCTTTGCCTGGTCATACAAAGACATGCCAGGACTTGATACAGACATTGTGGTACATCGTCTACCCACAAGAGAAGACTGTCCACCAGTGAAGAAAAAAGTCCGCCGCATGAGACCTGACATGTCAGAGAAGATCAAAGCGGAAGTCATGAAGCAGTTCAATGCTGGATTCTTAGCCATCACTTCCTATCCTCAATGGGTTTCCAACATTGTTCCCGTGCCTAAAAAGGACGACAAAGTATGAATGTGTGTGGATTATAGAGATTTAAATAGGGCTAGCCCTAAAGATGATTTTCCACTTCCCCACATCGACATCCTGGTTGACAATACGGCCCAGCACAAAGTGTTTTCCTTCATGGACGGATTCTCAGGATATAACCAGATCAAAATGGCACCTGAGGACATGGAGAAAACTACATTTGTCACACATTGGGGCACGTTCTGCTACAAAGTGATGTCATTCGGACTGAAGAATGTTGGGCCAGCCTATCAACGCGCAATGGTAGCTTTTTTTCATGATATGGTACATCATGAGATTGAGGTCTATGTAGATGACATGATAGCCCGATCACAAACTGAAGAGGAGCACCTTGATCACTTGCAAAAGTTGTTTGTGAGATTGAAGGAGTACAAGTTAAGGCTGAATCCAAACAAGTGTACATTCGGAGTCCGGTCCGGTAAATTCTTAGGTTTTGTTGTCAGCAACAAAGGCATCGAGGTTGATCCTGCCAAGGTTAAAGCGATACAAGAAATGCCTGCTCCTCGTACTGAGAAGGAAGTCATAGGATTCTTGGGATACCTGAACTATATTGCCATATTCATTTCTCACCTAACAGCTACTTGTGAACCAATCTTCAAACTGTTGAAGAAAGATCAAGTAGTCAGATGGAATGATGAGTGCCAGATTGCTTTTGACAAGATCAAAGAGTACTTATAAGAGCCTCCTGTTCTGATGCCACCAGTCGGGGGAAGACCACTGATCATGTATCTGACCGTTTTAGAGAACTCAATGGGGTGTGTATTGGGGCAGCATGACGAGTCTGGCCAAAAAGAGCATGCTATTTACTACCTGAGCAAAAAGTTTACCGGCTGTGAAACCAGATATTCACTGCTCGAGAAAACTTGCTGCGCTCTGGCATGGGATGCTCGCCGGCTAAGACAATATGTGTTGACTCATACCACTTTGTTGATATCTAAGATGGATCCGATAAAGTACATCTTCGAAAAGCCTGCTCTATCTGGGAGGATAGCTAGATGGAAGATGATCCTAACAGAATATGACATACAGTACACTACCCAGAAAGCTATAAAGGGCAGTGTGCTAGCTGATCATCTTGCTCATCAAGCTGTAGAAGATTATCAGTCCATGAAGTTTGAATTCCCAGATGAAGATATCATGGCATTAGACAACTGTGAAGAAATCAGACCATATGATGGACCTGAACAAGGATCCCGATGGACCCTGTTCTTTGATGGGGCATCCAATTCACTTGGTAATGGTATCAGCGCTGTACTCATATCTCCGGAAGGGTGTCACACTCCTTTTACTGTCATACTTTGCTTCAACTGTACAAACAACATGGCAGAATACAAAGCATGCATCTTTGGTCTCAAGGATGCCATAAACTTGGGAATCAAATCTTTAGATGTGTTCAGAGATTCAACTTTGGTCATCAGTCAGATCAAAGGAGAATGGGACACTAAGCATCCAAACCTTATCCCTTACAAAGAACATGTTTTGACATTGCTACCACATTTTGAGCAGATTACCTTCGAGCATTTCCCGCGAGAAGAAAATCAGCTAGCAGATGCTCTAGCCATAATGTCATATATGTTTAAACTTAATTAGGATAACGAGGCTCCCCAGATCACCATTGAACGAATGGATGAACCAGCACAGTGTCACGAGATTAATACTGAAGAAGTAGTGGACCAACCTTGGTTTCATTAAGTCAAGAGGTATCTCGAGGCTCAAGAATATCCAGAAGGAGCTTCAATCAATGATAAAAAGTTCCTAAGGAGATTCTTTGCTAAGTTCTTCCTGAGTAATGGCATCCTGTACAAACGCAATCATGACTCTATTTTGCTCCGTTGTGTGGATAAAATTGAAGCGGAAAAGATCATGGCTGAATTGCATGAAGGTACCTTTGGCACTCACTCCAGTGGGCATACGATGACAAAGAAAATCCTACGGGAAGGCTATTATTGGTCTACCATGGAAGCAGACTGCTATCAACACTCTCGGACCTGTCATAAGTGTCAAATTTATGCAGACAAGGTGCACGTACCTCCGATTCCTCTAAATGTTTTGACAGCTCCTTGGCCCTTTGCTATGTGGGGAATCAATATGATTGGGGAGATCAAGCCTACAGCCTCCAATGGACACCGCTTCATTCTAGTGGCCATTGACTATTTTACAAAATGGGTCGAAGCAGCTTCCTTCGCATCTGTTACTAAGAATGTTGTTGCCCGCTTCATCAAGCAGAATCTCATTTGTCGGTACGGTATCCCAGAAAGGATCATCACTGATAATGGTACAAACCTTAACAATACTATGATCACCGCCTTGTGCGAACAGTTCAAGATTCAACATCACAACTCATCCCCCTATCGTCCAAAGATGAATGGTGTCGTTGAAGCTGCAAATAAAAACATTAAAAAGATCATACAGAAAATGACAGTCACCTACAAAGACTGGAACGAAATGCTACCATTCGCTCTCCACGAGTACCGTACCACGACTCGCACATCAACTGGGGAAACACCCTATTCTTTGGTTTTTGGCATGGAGGTTGTCTTGCCTATCGAGGTTCAAATCCCCTCTTTGAGGATTATGAAGGATGCAAGTTTGAATGAGGACGATTGGATCCAGACTCGGCTTGATCAACTGAACTTAATTGATGAAAAGAGACTCACTGTTGTTTGCCATGGGCAAATATTTCAAAAACGAATTATCAAGGCTTTCAACAAGAAAGTTAGACGCCAAGTATATCAAGTTGGAGATCTGGTGATCAAACGCATTATCTTACCACAAAGTGATCCCAGGGGCAAATGGACTCCTACCTATGAAGGACCATTTATAATCAATAATATTTTCTCCGGAGGAGCAATGATCTTAACCACCATGGACGGCGACGACTTGCCACACCCTACGAACGCGGATATAGTCAAAATATACTACGCATAAGAGACCCGCTAGGTTGACACACCTAGGCAAAAAAAAAGGCATCCCGGCGAACCAAAAGGTTCGGGCAAAGATTAAGGATAAAATAAAAAAAATATGTACACCCGACAAGTTGAAAACCCGAAATGGCGACTTGGGCCAAAAAGGGTTTCCCGGTGGACTGAAAACCCGAAAGGGCGGTCCAGACAAAAGTTAGGTAATTAAAGCGTATGACTATGTCCCGTCGGATCACTTTGAGGACAATCTCTTCACTGACAAACTCGGAGTTTCTTATCAATTCAATCATCTTCGGACGAAGCGACAAATAGACAAGATATTCGGAGATACGAAGGCTATAGCAGAATGGGAACCCCATGGGATTATCATACATAGCTATCTTTCTTTGTATAATTTTTTCTTACTTTTATGGCACCATCCTCTTACTAGGATGTTTGTATCCTCTATACAAAATACTTATTCAAAGTAAATACAAAATTATCTCTTTAAAGTATATAAAACTATTTGTCCTTTTCCTTTACACTTGTGTTTTATTTGCAAAAACGTCCAATGATTCATTAGTGAACATATGCATTTGAACATAATTACTGTTTACAAAATAAACAAAATGAAAAAAGACAATTACTGACAGGTTGAAAGAATAGGAAAATGTATTTAGGCTATTCCATGAGCAATCTCCACAGTACGTTATTTTAATCCCCGGTGGAAACCATCCAGTTCCTCCAAAATTCCCCAGCAAGATTGTTTGAAGCATGAAATCCATTCAGATAGCACCTGACTTCTGATACTCCCCAACGGAACGAAGACTCCCATTATCTATCCCCAATAGAAGTCATCAAAATTCTCTAGATTCTCCAAGCAGATTCCTCAAACAGTGTACGACATTACTCTCACAACAGAATTTTTGTTAATACTCCAACTTCAAGACATGAAGAGTCCACGTATCCTTAGCAGCAGTCAAGGATTTAGTATCCTCAACAATACAACAAATTAGCTTACATGCGCATACATTACATCCACATATCATAAACATTGATAAAACACATATATTACATCATACATTTCATGCAACATAATTTTGTGTTCCAGCCAACGTTTACCCTTTTCAGGATAAGAATAACAGCTACCATTAACAATATGCAATCATGATACGGTTCAGATACGCTCCAGGCACGGTTTCAATTATGTTACTTATTCAGACTTCAAGTTCAGATACAGTACAGATACACTCTTGATACGGATGCCATTCTAACACTTATTTAAACTTCAACCATCAGATACAGTTCAGATACGCTCCAGACACGGATGCCATTCTGATACTCATTCAGATTTCAACTATCAGATACAGTTCGGATATGCTCCAGACACGGTTGCCATTCTGTTACTCATTCAGATTCAGCTTTCAGATACAGTTCAGATACGCTCTAGACACGGATGTCATTCTGTTACTCATTCAGATTCAACTTTTTGATACAACTCAGATACGTTCCAGACACGGACACCATTCTGATACTCGTTCTTTCAGCTTACAAGTTACAATTCAACAAACATTCTTGGATGGCATCTACAAGCCCATCTCCAACAAGATTTTATCACTTCTTCAAATGGCATCTTTAAGCCCATTCCCTTAACTACACGTCACCGAGAGCAAATTTATGGGCACTTTAGTGTTCAATCATCTTTCACCTTCGAGTCACGAATGGCAAAGCTCTCCAATCTAACTCTTCAGGTTTAAAAAGATTGAACAGGGGCAGATGTTGTACCCCAAAATTTGCCCCCTCATTTATCAAAACTTTTCTCACAAGATCTCTTTGACCCAAGACTGGATTAGGGTTTGGTCAACTCAGGACATCTCATCTTGCACTGATAACCCAAAATTAGGGTTTGAGTTTGCACAAGGATTTTTGGACTATCATTGCTTCATATGACTTTCAAACATCATTATGGACCCCTAAGATCACTCATGACAAGTTCCAAGCCTTGGACCATATTTTTGATCAGTCAATTGGATAGTTGACCTAAAAATCAGCTGTATTGGGGAAAAAGTCAACCATGGTCAATTTACAGTCAAACTTCATAATTTTTGATCCACATCAACATTTTAAACTTACATGTGTCATTTGGTCAAGTTTGGATCATAATTCCTCAAGAAATTTGATCAAATCATCAAAAGGGCAAAATGGTCAAAATTAGGGTTTCGATTGAGGAAGGGCAATTTCTGATTTTTAACCTAGCAAATGACCAATTGAGTTCAAGCATGATTTCAAGGATTCAATGGCATCATATTGACTTAATTACATGGCGCAAAACATCTCAAATTCATTGGATTGACAGATGAAGTTTGCAGTCAACTGATCAAAAGTCAACTGTACACTGAAAAGTCAAACTTTGACTTTTTGGTCAAAATCAAGTGCCAAAGGTCATAATTCATCAAAACATGTCAAAATGTGAAACTTTTTCATCAAGAAAACCAAATTTGAAAATTAGGGTTTGAATTTGAAAATTTTCCTAACTTAGAAATTTTTTAAGTATAGAAAATTTTCTTATTTTTTCTCAACTTTAGGCCACTTTTTCACCATGACGCATAATGATTCAAGGAAAGTTCCCAACATGAAAGTTGTAGACCACCATGAAATATACAACTTTTCTTCACACACTTTTCCCTAAAGATGCTTGGATCTCAAGATATAAATTTGGGAATACATGGTCATGATAACTTAGTGAAATTTTGCCCTAATTTAGGCAGGTTTTGGACCCAACTTCATGACTACTTTTCACCTACTTCCAAGAGGTATCTCAAAATTAATTTCAAAGATGAATTATAGAGCACATTGTAATATTTCCAAAATGTCTAAGAACTCCTCAAGATCATTTTTGAGTAGGGAGAATCGAAGAGAGGAAGTTGGCATTTTTTCACTTTTTGTTCAAGCCATTTCATGAAGAACCAAGTTGCAATCAGTAGCTATGCTGGATAATCCATGCTTTCAGGTCCCAAACTTGTTCTATACTCCTTAATTAAATGCTTACTTAGTTGACAAAGCTTCTATCCATGCCTTAGGATCGTTATCCAACTTGCAATTCCTTTTATGGTAAAAAGGTTCCATTGCCATTTTTAAAAAGGTCAACTTTTGCAAACTTTACAATCTTGAGCATTGGACCTGTCCCCTTGGCACATACAAGTACCACAGACCTAACGCAACTTGTAGAGAAGATATACCAACCCTAAACCAGCCAGTACAAGCATGAGAAGCTTAGTCTTATCACTTTACTTCAAATACAAGAAAAGTGGCAAAAAGGTTAGGGAAGGCACAACAGCTAGAGGGTTGACATCAAACCATTTCCATACTAATAGACAAACATTATACAACACAATACACGTTTAGCAAAGACCTAAAACACTCCCAATCAGCAAAACACCAAAAGTTTGTCCAAAACTGCAGATTTTGCATAAGCACATCCATCTTCCATTTGGCTCGTGCCTTTTGAGTTTGGATCATTCAAACACCTTACATACTTGATACCTAGTCAATCCAGGCCTTCATCCCTGTTCTGTAATAACTCCTTCATCATCTACCATTGTTGACTTTAGAGCTTGCAGTTTGACTTGGCCAAGGAGTTCCAACTACTTTCAGAGCAAGGCAAGGGTTGGGATACATCCAGGGAAGTTCAAGGAAGCTCAAGCAAGCATCAGGCCTCCATCAAACTCACCCCAGTTCCATTCACGATTCCAACTGAAGGAGGTAAAATTTCAAACTCTATCTCCTTGTACAGGCAAACTTAGGCCACGATTTGTGAATAAAAATGTAGTCCTCATCATAATGAAGCTGTACATACTATTATCTTGCATTGATTTTACTTGTGCTGAGAGAATTTAGAACTTGAAACTTCTGGAAATATTAGGTCAAGATTTAGGGCTGTTAAAATTCTATTTGTTCTTTGATTAATAGTTCACATAACTTATATGGTTGAAATCGCGTGCTCAAGTACTACAACTTTCATGTTATGAATTTTCATTTTTATGGAAGTATTAGAGAGTTACAGGATGTCTGGCCAAAGCTTGAGGAAGAAGATGAAACAGGGCAAGGACTTGGTTCAGAATATGTTATTTTTGTTTCACTTAAGATAATGGAAGTATAACCACCCAAGTGGCAAAGTAGCGCGCTGGTGAGACCCATGTCCTGGGTTCGAACCTGGGCGCGCTACTTTTGTTTTTACATTTTTCTTCTTTTCAGTTTTTGACCCTTTTTTGCAGGTTTGAGCTTCATGTGTGGGCTTTAGTTTTTTTCTAACTCTCACCACAGTTTTGCTACATCACCTCCTGGCCCAATTTTTTCCATACATTTTTATTTATTCATTTTTGTTTATATATATATATATATATATATATATATATATATATATATATATATATATATATATATATATATATATATATATATATATATATATATATATATATATATATATATATATATATATATATATATATATATATATATATATATATATATATATATATATATATATATATATATATATATATATATATATATATATATATATATATATATATATATATATATATATATATATATATATATATATATATATATATATATATATATATATATATATATATATATATATAAATTAAATATTTCTTTAATGCATAAAAATCCCAAAAAATGTAAATTTCATAATATTACATTTTATTTTATTTTAGTTTATTTTTCACATAAGAATATATTTTATTTTAATAGATATCATATATTTTCTTAATAAATTTGTAAAATATAGTTAAAACATATTTAGTTTATTTTATTTTTCATTTCATACTTATAAATACTTATTTTTGCATATATAAATTTTTTATATTTTTTATACAATATTATTTATTATTTCAATACAAAAAATACAATAATAATACATATGAACTTCATTTTCTTTTAAAATAGAAATTAGGGTCAAAACCTCCCTTTTAAAAATTATTTTCTTTTCCTTGTAATTTTAGGTTTAGATTAAAATTTTCTTTTACATAAAAACAAGACATAAAAAAACATTTTTTTACATGTATATTGCATTGCATTTTAAATATTGTATTATATTCATTCTAATTCGTACAAATTCGAATTGGTTGTAATAATTTATTTAGGTTTATATTTTTTTGCAAATCCCTATTCATATTTGTATTTCCCCTCCCCTAAATTGTTGTAATAGCTTAAAAATATTTACATTATGCAATTTATCACTTTATATGCTTAGTAATTAGGGTTTGTATGACAAGAACAAAACAAAGCAAAATAGAAAACCCTAAATACAAGACAAAATCAAAGCATGAAAATGATACACTTGCACACAAGCACCCTTAGGGTTTATCCATTTGGGAAATTCTTGAGAAATTTTTTAGAGGTGCAGAAAAGGTGAAAGAGGTGAACTTACAAACTCACAAAAGAACTTATGAATTTCTTCAGATGGAAGATAGCGAGAGTATATCTGATTTCTTCACTAGAGTTACAAAACTAGTGAATCAAATCAAGGTTTGTGGAGAGAAGTTAATAACAAGAGTTGTTGTTTCAAATATCTTGAGATCTTTGGATCCAAAGTTCGACCATGTGGTAGTTTCCATAGAAGAATCGAAGGACATGTCAACTTTGTCAAAGGAAGATCTTCAAGGGACACTTGAATCTCATGAACAAAGAATAGTTGAAAGAGATGCAGGTAAGTCGAAGAGTGATGTGGATTTGCAGGCGAAATCATCAAGAAACAAAAAAGGTAAAGGAAAGTAGTTTGACAATAAAGGTAGAGGTGGATACAACAATTCGACTGGTAGAGGAAACTATCACGAAGAAAACGTGTAGAATTAGAGAAAACTGTACCAAGGCTACAAAAGAGGTGGTGCTACAGATAGAGGAAGATGTGGTGGTCTAAAGCTTCATAAGAGTCACATTCAGTGTTTCAATTGTCAGATGTATGGTCACTATTCTAGTTATTGTCCAGAAAAGAGAAATAATCAAGAAAGTGATGCTAAGTTCGCAAAGTATGAAGAAGAAGAGATGTTGCTGATGGTCACAACAAAAGATGAAGAGAAATTCAAGGACCAATGGTACTTGGATTCAGGATGCTCATCACACATGTCTGGAAGGAAAGATTGGTTTGTCAACCTAAAACCCTCAATGAAGAATATAGTAAAATTTGCAAATGACAATACTCTAGCAGCTAAAGGTATTAGATATGTTCTGATCATGAGGAAAGATGGAAAAAGGTAAGTAATTTTCAATGTTTTGTTGTTGTACCTCAAAATTTGCCCTCCCATATCTCTCAAAACATTGCAAGAAAAATCTCCAAGTGGCTCAAGATTGCTCAAACAAGCTCTCTCCTAAGGCAGTCTACCCCAAATTAGGGTTTTGTGTTGCATCAAGATCCTTGAGTCCAAATGACCTCAAGTGCTCCCCAATGTATTAATATGTTCTCAAGATCATCCATGTCAAGTTTCAAGCCTTGCAGAGGAAATTTGCTCAGTCAATTGCTCAAAAATCCAAAAATCTATTGTGCTAGGGCAAAAGTCAACTGTGACCCAAATACAGTCAAACTTCAAGTTTTTTGTCAACATTATCATTTTGAAGGATATTTCATCATTTGATCAAGGGTTGATCATGATTCATCAAGGATTTCTCAAAATTCATCAAGATTCAAAAGTTGCTAAATTAGGGTTTTACTGGAAAAGTCAACTCAACTTTGACCAAGCATAACTTTCTCATACTTTATGGGAAATGACCCATCCAAATCTCATTTTGAAGACGATGCAATTACCTACAATCCATCTTCATACGCCAAGATCAAAGAATGCACTCACAAGAAGTTATGAATTTGGACATTATAGGTCATTTTTGAAAGTCAACAAAAACACCTTTTTTCCAAAGATTATAACTTGAGAATGGAATATCAAAATGAGATGATACCAAAAGGGTTGATTAGAGGACATCTAAAGCTTTCTAAAAAGTCCAAGAACACCTCCAAAAGTTCAAAATTGAAGAAGTTATGCATTGTTGAAGTTGAACTTTTTTGCAAAATTGCCAAAAGTCAACTATCCCCAAAACTTCAAATTTTGCCAAATGGGCCCATTCTTTTTCACTTGATTTGAGTTTGAATTATTTCCCACGTGCCCTAGCTCCAGCCATGTGTCCATATCATTTTTTTTAATTATTTTGATTTTTATTTGAATTAATTTGATTTAAATCAAAATAAATCAAATAAAATCAAAAGGCATTGATAACGAAGATCTTGTGTTGATTTCGGGCTCCAAATACAGCTATTATCATCATCAAATTCGTATCAAGTGAATAATGTGCAAAAAGATTGGAATTAAGCAAATTTGGCAAGTTTGTAAATGGAGATCAAATCAAATATGCAAGCATTGATAAGGCAAGATTTGGACCAAGTTTGTAAACCTAATGCACTGAGTAATACATAAGCAAGATAAAGCACACAAAATAAGGGTTGAAAATCGTTGGAAGAGGCAGAACCACTTTGCAAAAATTCACAAAAAAGTTGGAGATCAAAGTCCAGGTTAGAGGCAGTTTCAGGACGCGAGAGTTGTCTCAATCGATTTCTGGCCATTCACACAAGCTACCTGGATCCAAACCAAGCATTATCAGGTCCTCAAGCGCGCTGTAAGTCTCATGCTATTCACCCCTGTTCTTGATTTTGATTTGAATCATTCTGGCATCTATTGAACAAAATAATGACATATTTGTGATCACAAGAACAATTGCAAACTGATGGTAATAGCCAATTTTATTTATGTGCTATGTATAGAAAGTCACCATAGCTAGGGTTCCTTGTTCATGTTTAGGGTTTTCCATTTCAAGTACAATTGGCTCATAAGAAGAACATGGTTGTGATCAAGATATCATGACGAACTCAACCCTAGCCTTGAAAATCATTTTTATGGCTTAAGGACAATTTTGGAACGAAGCTATGGTTTTAGCTGCGGATAAAAATCCGCAGGTAATATTTACAGGGTTTTGATGAAGATGATGATGCGTTGTCACCCTTCTATTGGTTCGTTTGAATTCCGCGCCAAATTCCATTAACGTGTTTGTTTTTATTATATTATTAATTCTTTGTATTATGCTAACAACTAAAATAGCCTGGCGTAGTGGTAAGCGAGCATTTGATATACCTTCAGGACTGAGTTCGAATCCCAGGTCCCCCTCTTTCTCAATATTATTATTTTTCAGCTAATCCAGTATGTGCGCGTGCTAAGGGATAACCATACTCCTTCACTAATCTGAGCGCCAGATGGTCAATGGCCAGATCTGATGATCCATGATGGGAGGTCCACCAAGGCGCCAGTCAACGCGTGAGCACCAGATCCACAAAGTCAAAAAGGCCAGCTGCTAATAGGCCTACAAATTTGCTACTCACACCCTCAAATCAGGCCCAACTCCTCTCTCTTTTTATTTATTTTGTTATTTTATTTAATTGTTTTATTTCATTTAATTAATTTTCTAACCAATCACAAAATTCTTTTTTTTTCCAAATAAAATCACAAAAATATTTTTTATTCAATCAAACTTTAAACTTTTATTTTTCTTAATAAATTTATTAATTAATTAGGTTTTTTTAATTAGAAAACTTTAATTCATTTTATAAAATAAATAAAATTAATTAGACTTAACTAGGTTTTAACTATTAATTTAATTATTTTTATTTTCTTTCTTAAAATAACAAAAAAATCCAAAAACATGTCATAATTTATTTTTTTCATTAATTAATTTATTAACTTAATTTAGGAATTTAATTTAGGTTTAATTTCTTTTCCTTAAATAAAAACAACAACAAAAAAGTAATCTTCTTTCAAAAGGGTCAAAACCCTAAATTTCGCACTCGATTTAATTTCCCGCGCGCTTTATTTATTTTTATCCAATAATGTACCTGCTTCCGGATTGTAATAGTTAAATAGGACATTTAATTATTTTTATCGCTTTATTTTATTTTTCAAAGGGGTTGTCTTTGGCGATGTAAATACCCGACGCCTTGTAATTTAATTTCCGCACCTTTAATTTCTGCAAATTAGAACTGTTAGATGTTTGATAAGAGGGTTTCCATGACAAGACTGAATGTTAATCTTAAAATCAAATTAGATCACCCTTAACATGTACAAAGATAAAAATAATTGAAAACAACACACTCGCACATGCGCACTCTTAGGGTACACCTCACTTGGTTGCCTTCGCACACGGTCATTGAGTATAGGTCATTTTAGAGGTCGCCCTCTTGTCTAGAAGATCATAGTCGCCTCGAAATGGTTGCCTCGGATATTGTTTCCTCAAACAAATGATCTAAGACTTTAGGGTTACCGCTAAAGCGTCCTAACATTGCTTTGATGACCGTATGTCCCTAATTCGAATTGACCCTCAAATTCCAATGACGGTGCTACCGGCTCATCAATAGTAGGATAGCATTGTCTAAAGGTAATTAGCATAGAACGATTCCTTTTTAGAGTAGGTAGATGGTTCTTAGATACTTGCTCTTTCAAAAAAACAAAACCTTTCTCACACTTACACCTTTTCAAACAAAGTTTTCAAAAACACTTCATTACACTCTTGAGGACAAAAGCAAGAGTTAAATCGAAGTTCAAAAAAAACTTTTTCAAACCCACAAGCACAAAGAAAACAATTTTTGAAAACAGATGAGCAAGTACCTAAGAGCCCGTGGATAACCACGGATAGAAAGGGTGCTAATACCTTCCCTTTCTATAATCTACCCCCCGTATTCAGAAATATCTCGAAAAAGGAATTTTTTTGTGCTTTTTTTCCTTTCCTTGTTGGATAAAATAAAATTCGGTGGCGACTCTTACTTACCGTGACATTTTGCAAAAACAAACGCAAAACGCAAACCAGCATTCTAAAAAACAGTCAGTTCTTCCCACCGTATCACAAAACTGGCGACTTTGCTAGGGAGTTAATAAATGGGGTGTACCTTAGGAATAGTTCATCATAATGTTTTCAATTGATTGATTTGTTTGCTTTATCTTTGTGGGTTCGAATCAGAGTTACTATAGATCCTAACCTGGATCTGGGGGATACCCTTTAGGTAAGTATCAATAAACTGTGAGGGAATTGTACAGCGTAGACCGATACGGTTGAAGCAGTAGCTACATTGGTGTGGCACTTTAGTTTGTACCGATATCCCTTGTGGCGCAACAAGGATAATATGGGTCTTCTAAGGGGTCATTAAGCACCAACTGACCTTAGCACCTTTAATTGACCAACTTGGCCATAGAACAGTAGCAATATGCTACACTCATTGAGACTAAACTCTCGCGATGATTCCGGCCGCAATAAAAGGTTGCCAAACTGGAATTATGACCGATCGAGGGTAGTCAGTGATATTGAGATCCTCTAGAACCCAATTACTATTTTTAGGACAGGTGTGAACCAACTAAACTGAAAGAGGGTAATACCTAAACTCCTTGCCATCCTGAAATCTAAGGGCTATCTGTGTGACTTGTTTGCCCTTACCATGTTTGCTATCTGTGAATACTTGTGACGTGTTTCTATCATAACATCATGCATCATTACATTGCATGCATCTTGCATCAAGACTAACCTATTTCAAAGACAAAGGGGATTCATCTTTGTTCTGTTTTGTAGGTCATGGCACCCATGCGTAGAAACACTATTCGGATCAACTTTGTCCAGATTCCCACTTAGCTTAAGGATTTGGTTGCAAAGATTCCAGATATTTCCTCCTTTATCAGAAGACATGGGCACCTCCTTGGTTTGGTCACCTCTAAGATGGATGAACAGATGATGAGTGTCTTAGTCCAGTTCTTTGATCCACTGTACCATTGCTTTACTTTTCTGGACTACCAGTTGGTCCCCACCTTGGAAGAATTCCCTGATCTGCTTGGTATCTCCATTATAGAGCAGACCCCGTTTACAGGTTGGGAGAAGATCCTTAGGCCGAAAGAAATTGCTTCAGCCCTCCACCTGACAAAGGATGAGGTAATGTCTAACTGGGAGACTAGAAGTGGGACAAAAGCCTTCTTGGCTAAATTCTTAGTTGATCGGGCTAATCAGTTCTGGGACAGTCTAGACTTTCAAGTATTCGAAGATATTTTGGCTCTTCTTATATATGGTTTGGTGTTGTTTCCTAACTCAGATTCCTTTGTTGACGTGAATGCGGTGAAGATCTTCATTTCCCGTAATCCGGTACCCACTCTCTTGGGTGACATTCTGCACTCTCTTTATGTCCGTACTGCTCGGAAACGGGGAACCCTTATGTGTTGTGCACCATTGCTGGCGAGGTGGTTTATTTCTCACCTCCCCAAATCAGTTTTAAAGAACAAGGAAGGCATGGGTTGGGCCCATAGGATTATGTCTCTTTCTCACATGGACATCATTTGGACTAATAAGGACATGGAAGACGTTGCTATTATTGATCGCTGTGGGGAATACCCCAATGTTCCACTACTAGGAATCAATGGAGGGATCACCTATAATCCGTGTTTGGCCTTACGTCAGTTTGGGCGAGCTAGGAGGGAAGGACCTCATGAGTTGCTGATGCCAAGAATTATCTTTGACTTCCAAGGGGATAGTGACGAGCATCGCCACATATTCATACGAGCTTGGGATAGGGTACACAGGTCTGATCCGCATGAGTTAGGGATGAAGACCTCTCTTCCGATGGAACCATATCTCTGATGGGTTCGAATCCGTGCCCAAAAGCTGGGAATGTCGTACGAAGTTGTCTTGCCTGTGATTGTTGAGGTTGCTGATGAAGAAGGGGTTCCTCCTACCATCCTACATCCGTACATGCCAACTGACATTGGGGCATTAAAGAGGTCTTGGATGCAGCTAAGGGAAGAACGAGATACTTACAGAGAAAAGTATCACGAGCAAGAGCGAAAGATCCTAAAGTTGACAAGGCAACTGGAGAATGAGCAGATCCTCAATGACTATGTCAGCACCAAAGGCAAACGACCATGGAAGCAGTGATGTCTTTTGATTATTGCTAGCTTTGATTTATTTTTCAGTATTTCTTTCTTGTAGCGCCTTAAAGGCATTTATCAAACATTGTTTCATACTTATCTAATAAAAGTGTGTTTCCCTTTGGTTTACGAATTTGAATCTCCAACGTCTTTGAAATCACATCATACGCATTTCATTTCATGCACCTCATAACAGGTACCCTTACAGGTTTTCTTATCTTCTTCGCTATTTATTTCAGCACATCATGTCTGCTGAAACATCAACTGATCAAGCTATCAAGGCTCTACAAGCTCAAAACGCTCAATTCCAGGAAATGTTCATGAATTTGGCTAAGGGTCAACAAGATCTGAAGACCCTTATCCTGAAGGATAAGAAGAAGAAGAAGAAGATAGTCCTCCTGAACATGGGTCACAGGTTTGGGAACAGGCTGCGAGATGAAGTCAATCTATCCCACTCATCTGGAGGAGGAGAAAACCAAGAAGAAAGGAGGGTTCCTAGCCCTGTGGTATCTGACCATGAGACTGATTTTGACAAAGACCAGTATCCTCCTGCTAAGGATAGATATAAACAGTTGAAGACCGGTTAAGTGCGATGGAGATTCAGAAGGTCCTTGGGTTGGACTTTGGTGATCTAGGCTTGTCATATGGGGTGGTGATTCCCCACAAGTTCAAAGCACCAGCCTTTGCTAAATACGACGGGGTTTCTTCCCCAAAGCTGCACCTCCGTTCGTATGTTAGAAAGATCCAGCCATACACTGCTGACAAGAACCTCTGGATACACTTCTTTCAAGATAGTCTCTCAGGGAATCAACTTGAATGGTTTTACCAGCTGGAAGGAGCTAGTGTCCGTAATTGGGAAGACCTTGCTGCTGCTTTCTACAAGCAGTACCAATACAATGCCGACCTCGCTCCCACGCGTACCCAACTTTAGGGTATGTCTATGGGTGCGAGTGAAGGCTTCAAAGACTATGCTCAGAAATGGAGGGACCTTGTTGGTAGAGTGAAACCTCCCTTGGCTGATAGGGAGTTAGTAGATATGTTTCTAGGGACCTTGTCTGGTCCGTATTTCAACTATCTGATTGGAAGTTCGTCGTCCGGGTTTACTGAGCTGATTATGACCGGGGAAAGAATTGAGGCTGGTATCAAGAGTGGTAAAATACAGAAGGGTGCTTCATCAAGTACCGAAAAGAAGCCTTTTAAGAAGGAGTCCAGTGCTGTTTACAGTTCAAAGAGCCATAATAGACCTGAACACCGCCAAGCTGTTAACGCGGTTGTTATTTCAAGACCAACTGTTGCCGCACAACGCAACAATCAGCCAAGGGCCGAGAGGCCGCAAAGACAATTCACTCAGCTTAACATGATTTTGTCTCAGATTCTGCCGCAGTTATTGAAGACCAACTTGGTGATTCCTAAGGAGGCCCCGAAGAATCCCAATACAACATCATCGATGTACAATCCAAACGCCCGCTGTGCTTTTCATTCTGATAGCCCGTGGCATGATACAAATGATTGTTGGGTCCTGAAGAATAAAGTAAAGGACTTGGTTGATGCTAAAGAGATTGAGTTCGAAGCGCCAGAAAGGCCTAATGTTGTGACTGCTCCTATGCCCAAGAATGGAGTGAATGCTGTAGAGGAAGACTCGTTTGTGGTTTCTGTGGAAGACATTGTTACTCCATTGATGACTGTGAAGAAGAACCTCCTGTTAGCCGGTTTATTTCCGGGCTGTGACGAAGGTTGCCGTATGTGTTCTGTCCTACCTATCGGTTGCCATCTCTTGAAGTCAGGTGTCTAACGCCTGATGGATAATAAAGAAATTCTGTTTGAGAAGACTTTTGTTCCTTTGGTTCCTACTGAAGAAGTTGCTATAATCACCATTTTCGACAATTCTTCCAAGGCTTCCTCGAGAAAGCCTGTTAGAATTACATATGTTCCAAGAATCGCTCCCTTGATCATTACTATTCCTGGGCCTATCCCTTATACATAAGATAAAGCTGTCCCATGGCACTACGGGGCTGACGTATATTATCACAGAGTTAAGCAAGACTTGAGTGCTAAAGAGGCTGATACTGACATCAGCAATATTGTTGGACCTGCCAAAGTCACCCGCAGCAGAAGACTTTTCTCCCCCGAGATCTCTCCACCAACTGTTCGGAAGCCTGTTGTTATTACACCTGCCAGTGTACCTGCTACTATTCCTGTTCAAGTTCCAATCCTTACCCCTGTCGCCGAGTCATCTAACACTCGGGGCAAAGGGACCACTAGTGAGCCTGCCCAGACGGAGGCACCGAAGAGGATTACTGTTGAAGCCTCTAGACAAGAGATGGAAGAAATTTTGAAGATCATCAAAAAGAGCGACTACAATGTAGTCGAACAGCTGGGGCAAACCCCGTTTAAAATCTCTATGTTGTCTTTGTTGCTATGCTCAAAAGCCTATGCCAAGGGTCTGATTGCTTTCTTGAAGACTGCGCACGTGCCGTAGGAGACATCAGCTGATCAGTTTAAGGACTGCGTGGCTAGTTTGACAGCAGATAATGGGTTGGGTTTCTCCGACGCAGACTTGCCTGCTAAGGGGAGGAATCACAATGATGCCCTGCATGTCTCCATTGAATGCAAAGGCACTACTCTAGCTCATGTATTGGTGGATACGGGGTCTTCGTTGAACGTTTTGCCTAAGAAAGCTTTGGACCGGTTAGACTGTGAGGGGTTAGAGCTGAAGCCAAGTAACATTGTTGTTAGGGCCTTTGACGGGTCCAAGAGAATGGTACATGGAGAAATGGATATTCCAGTGAAGGTTGGTTCTCAGATTTTCGCGTCTACTTTTTATGTGATGGACATTCAGCCATCTTATTCTTGTTTGCTGGGTCGCCCGTGGATCCACAAAGCTGGGGCAGTCACCTCTACGCTTCACCAGATGCTGAAATACCCAGTCAAAGGGAAAATTGTTACGGTACGAGGAGAGGAAGAGTACATGGTGAGCCACCTCAACTCTTTCCGATATGTAGAGATGGACGGGGAGTTCATTGAGACCCCGTTTCAGCATTTTGAAGAGGTTCCCTAGACGCTGGCATCAACTAAAATTATTACTGAAGATCCCCTAATGAAGATGGCTTCCCTAAAGGATGCCCGGGCTGTTGTTGAGAAAGGTGGGTGTGCAAATTGGGGACAACTCCCTGATTTTGCACATAAGACTAACAAGTTTGGTTTGGGTTTCACTGCAGAAGCTCAAAGGGTTGTTCGGCGTGCACGGATAGGAGGACCTCCCCTGTTTATCAGTGATTCAGGAGTGAATGCCATTGAAGACGATGTTGAAGAATCTGAATTCGACAGTTGGATCTATCCTACTACTGATGGTTGACTGAGCAATTGGACAGCAAAAGACTTCGTCCCAATTTCTTTTATTACCCAATAATGAGACTTTTGTTTTGAACTTGTAACAGACATTGTTTTAAACTTTATGGCCCGGTGTCTTACCCGAGGCACCGTGGCTTTGTTTGTGAGGGCTTTATGTGTGTCATCTACATATATCATTAATAAAAGCATTGGATGTTTCTTGCATTTCAAGTTTTGCGCTCCTTGTTTTTCTTTTATTACATATTGAAAAACAACTATTTTACACACACTCACATATACAGGTTTACATCCACTCTGGATCTCACTGGTAACGACTCTGCTACTGCCAGTTATGACTTTGAAAGTCCGATCAACTTAGCCGAAGACGAAGGTGAAGATGATTGCGAAGTGCCTGGTGAACTTGCTAAACTGTTACTTCAGGAAGAGAGGGCCATACAGCCGCATGAAGAGTCAGTGGAAACGGTAAATCTGGGTACAAAGGTAGACAAGAAAGAGGTCAAGATCGGTGCAAATATGGAAGCTAGTGTTAAACAACAGTTGATTCAGATGCTGCATGACAATGTTGAGATCTTCGCCTGGTCTTATAAAGATATGCCTGGGTTGGATACCGATATTGTGGTTCACCGATTGCTTACCAAGGAAGACTGTCCTCTAGTGAAACATAAGGTTCGCCGAATGCGCCCAGAAATGTCTGAGAAAATCAAGACCGAAGTTATAAAACAGTTTGACGCCGGTTTTCTAGCAGTTACTTCTTACCCTCAGTGGGTGGCAAACGTGGTTCTTGTGCCGAAGAAGGATGGTAAGGTTCGAATGTGTGTCGACTATAGGGATCTGAACATGGCAATCCCCAAGGATGACTTCCCTCTACTTCATATCGACGTTCTGGTTGACAACACCGCACAACATAAGGTATTCTCCTTTATGGATGGTTTCTCCGGTTATAATCAGATTAAGGTGGCTCCCGAAGACATGGAGAAGACAACCTTTGTTACTCAATGGGGTACTGTTGTACCCCAAAATTTTCCCTCTCATTTCACCAACATTTTCTCATCACAAGACTCTTGGAACTCAAGATCAAGCTAGGGTTGGCTCTGCTCAAGACACCTCATTGCACTGTTGACCTAAATTAGGGTTTGAGTTTGCACAAGGATGTTTTGACCTACAATGCCCATAGTGACTTTCATACTTCATGTTGGACTCACAAGTTTGTCCATACCAAGTTTCAAGCCTTGATTCAAATTTTTGCCCAGTCAATTGGACAGTTGACCTAGAAATCAGCTGTATTGGGGAAAAAGTCAACTGTGGCCAATTGACAGTCAAACCTCATGAATCTTGACCCACATCAACATTATGAACTCATATGAACCATTTGATCAAGTTTGGATCACAATTCCACAAGAAATTTGATCAAAACACCAAAAGGGCAAAATGGTCATTTTTAGGGTTTTGACTGCACAAAGGCAATTTTTTACTGTTTGACCGAACCAATGGAAAATTAAGATCAACCATGGCTATCATGGTCTATACGATGACCCGCGCCTGTCCCGTTTAACATCCTAACACAAGGTTGTTCATCAAACACAATGGTGAAACAACACTGTTAAAAGGGTTAAAAACATAAGAAAGATCTTTGAGTAAAATAGGGTAGACAACTCTTAGTTACTTGATCAAAGCTTGCAAAAAACATCCTTGCTATCTTCCAAACACACTTCACCACACAATTTCAAAACCCTACTTTCAAACATTGAAAACTTTCAAAAGACAAAAAACACCTTTGTATACATTCAAACAAGAATCATTACAAAGGTTGCCACAACGATGGCCTCTTTTCAAAACATCTTCCAAAACCACACACAAAGCACCATTTCAAACAATTGAAGAGCACCATTTCAAACAATTGGAAAGCAAAGCAAGTGATCTAAGTAAGTAACTAAGAGCCCATGGATAACCATGGATAGAAAGGGTGCTAATACCTTCCCTTTCTATAATCTACTCCCCGAACCCAAGAAAACATCTTAAAGGTCTTTCCTGTGCTTTTTGACCTTTCCTTAGGATAAAATAAAAAGTCGGTGGCGACTCTTGCTAAACTGAAACATTTGCGAACACAAACGCAAAATCCCAAGTCAGTTCTCCCACCGTATCACAGAACTGGCGACTCTGTTGGGGAGAACTTTAAATGTGGAGTAACCTTAGGGCTTAGATCACCCTTTGCATGATTATATTGTTTGCTTTGATTGCTTTACATTTGGTTCTCTTGTTTGGGCTTGAAATCCTCTACCCAGATTTGGGAAACATTCATAGGTAAATAGCAATACGTTGTGGAAACTATGCGGGGTATACCGACATGGTTGAAGCAATAGCTATACTAGTGTGACATATTTGTGAGTACCGGTAGCCTTTGAGTCAATCAAAGAGAATACGGGGCCGCTGAGTGATGTCATGAAGCACTAATAAACTCTTACAACCTTACTTGACCATCTTGGCCTTTTATTAGGGGTAGTGAGATGATCGGCTTTGGTGCAGTCCGAAGTTGGTAGATACTCGATACTACACTCATTGAGGGTTGTTTTCTTGGAATATTTTGGTCGCTAGTTAAGTGGCTAAGCCAAAACAATGAACATAGAAAACAATCCAGTGATATTGAGCTCCTTAGAACCTGGTTACTATTTATAGGACAGGTTTGAGCCAACTAAACTCAAGAGGGTATTTAACTATGAAACCTCATGCAAGCCTAAAACTAGGGTTTTGTGTGACTTGCTTGTACATGTGTTTGTGCATCCATCATAAACATCATAAAGCATCATATGCATCCACTAACCATTTCAAGGGTTTGGATCTTCAGCTTTGTTCTTGTTTTGTAGGTCATGGAATCTCTTCGCAGGAAAACAATTCAAATCAACCTTGTGAGAATCCCTCCTCAACTCAAGGAGCTCACTTCCAGGATTCCAGAGAATTCTCTCTTTAGTGAAAGACATGGTAGGCTTCTCAACTTGCTCAACTCCAACATTGAAGAAGACATGGTGAAAGTTCTCTTCCAGTTCTTTGACCCCCTACACCACAGTTTCACATTCCCTGATTACCAGCTAGTACCCACTTTGGAGGAATTTTCTCAACTCTTGAGAATTCCTATTCTTCATCAACTATCCTACAACGGTACGGAAAAAGAACCAAAGCCTGAAGATGTTGTTCAAGCATTACACTTGCAACCATATGACATCAAGGGACATTGGGAAACCAGGAGTGGTGTCAAGGGATTCTTGGCAAAGTTTCTGTTTGAGAAGGCACAAGACTGCTGGAATTCTCTAGATCTACAAGCCTTTGAAGAGATTGTGGCACTCCTTATCTATGGGTTGGTCCTGTTCCCAAACCCTAATCAACTTATAGATGTGAATGCTGTCAAGATTTTCATATCCCGGAATCCTATACCTACATTGCTTGGGGACATCCTACACTCATTTTACACATGAACAATGAGGAAAAGAGGTGTTCTCATGTGCTGTACTCCTCTCCTAGCAAGGTGGTTTATTTCTCACCTTCCACAATCAATTTTGAAGAACGAGCAGGGTTTAAGGTGGTCACAGCGATTGATGACCCTCACACATTCTGATGTACATTGGTGTTCTCGGTCCAGAGAAAATGTCATCATCATTGATCGTTGTGGGGAATTCCCTAATGTCCCACTACTTGGAATTAGGGGAGGCATTACCTACAACCCTTGTTTAGCTCTAAGACAGTTTGGATACGCTCGGAGGGATGGCCCTCATGACATGCTGATTCCTGATCTAGTTTTTGACTTCGACAATGATGCGCAAGGACTTCGACAAAGGTTCATCAGAGCTTGGAGGATGCCCAACAAAGTGGATAGTAAGACACTAGGGCATAATAATTCCATCCCCCTTGAGCCTTATCTCAGGTGGGTACGAACCCGCGCCCAGAATCTTATGATGCCATATCCTCACATTCTCCCCTTGATCAAAGAGCCTATTATGGAAGGAGAGGTTCCATACACCCTCCTACATCCTGACATGCCAACATGATGGGAAGAAATGCAAAAGAGTTGGATCCAACTCAAGGAAGAACGGAATACTTTTGAAGCCAGCTTCTATGCCAGTGAGAAGAAGGTTTTGGAGCTTAGTCGCCGACTTCATGAGGAGGAAACTCTCAACACTTACATCGCACCAAAGAGGATGCACAATGTCTTTTTACATTAAGAATTTTGTAATATTTTGCCCATGGGGCACTTATGTACTAACAATTTCTTCTTAATATGACGTGTGTTCCTTTTTGTTTGCAACGAATTTGAATTTCTAAATCCTTGAATGCATTACATGAATAACACATCATTCATCATATGCATAAACAGGTCTTCACACCAGGTTTCCTTATCTTTCTGCTGTTTATTTCAGCAAGATGGATTTGGAGCAGACGGTTAAGGATATGCAAGCACAAAATTCTCAATTCCAGCAACTCCTCATGACCTTAGCAAAGGGTCAAGAGGACCTCAAAGAACTGCTGGAGAAAAATAAACAGAAAAAGAAGAAAAGGCCCGGAGTAGCCACTTTTGGAAGAAGGTTTGAAAGCAATGCTAGAAAAGTTCTCGAGTTCCCCTCAACGTCTGATGAAGGGGTTGGTAAAGGAAAAGGGGCTGCGGTACCATCTGAATCTGAAGTTAAAGAGGAGGAAGAGGAAGAAGACAAAGATTACTCCGAACAACAATATCCCCTGGCGAATGATAAATATAAGAATCTTGAGGATAGATTGGCAGCCATGGAGTTGCAGAGGGTACCTGGTTTAGATTTTTAAGAACTAGGGTTGGTCGTTGGGATCGTTATTCCTCCCAAGTTCAAATTACCAACATTTTCTAAGTATGACGGTATGTCCTGCCCAAAGATGCATCTGAGATCGTATGTCAGAAAGATCCAACCCCACTCATCTGATAAAGACCTCTGGGTACACTTTTTCCAAGACGGTTTGTCAGGCACACAATTGGACTGGTTCTATTAACTCGAGAGATCATAAGTTCACAATTGGGAAGACTTAGCTGCTGCTTTTTATCGTTAATACTAATACAACACTGATTTAGCGCCCACTCGTACTCAACTACAGAGTATGGGTATGGCTTCTAATGAAGGATTTAAAGAGTATGCCCAGAAGTGGCGTGATCTGGCTGGAAGGGTGCAGCCACCATTGTCGGATAGAGAGCTAGTTGACATGTTTCTGAGGACCCTGTCTGGCCCTTTCTTCAATCATCTAATCGAGAGTTCTTCCGTGGGATTTACCGAACTAATTTTGACCGACGAAAGGGTCAAGGCTGGTATTAAAAGTGGTAAGATTCAGAAAGATGCTTCCGCATCCACCGCTGTTAAGAAGTCCTTCCCAGCTAAAAAGGAAGCTTATGCTGTTTCTTCTCAGAAAGGCAAAGGAGGAATGGGGCGCCGACCTACTGTAGGGGCTGTGATGATTCAAAACTCTTCAAATGATCAACCTCGCGGCAATCCGTCAAGACCTAATCAACAACGGGTAGAAAGGCCACAACGACAGTTCACCCGAATCAACATAACGCCACTGCAAGTACTCCCTCATTTGTTAAAGATGAATCTTACCAGTTTGAAGGAAGCGCCAAAGAACCCTAATACCTCCTCTCCATACTACCACTCTAATGCTAAGTGTGCTTACCACTCTGACAGTGCTGGGCACGATACCAATAATTGTTGGGCGCTTAAGAATAAAATCCAAGACCTGATTGACGCCAAGGAAGTAGAATTCGATGCGCCCGAAAAGCCAAATGTGATTTCTGCCCCAATGCCCAAGCACGATAATAATGTTCATGCCGTTATGGAGGACCTTCATGTTACTGATGTTGCTGACCTTTTGACTCCGTTACTAGTAATTAAAGAGAATTTGATGAGAGCCAGGATCTTTCCTGGTTGTGGAAAAGACTGCTACTTTTGTTTGAACATACGAGCTATCTGCCCAATGTTGAAATCAGGTGTCCAATGCCTGATGGATACCCAAGAGATACTCTTCCAGAAGACCCCTGTTGATACCTTCACTCCTGTTACTCCTGCTACTTTTGCTACTTCAACCAACGATATTGCAATAATAACCATTTCCACCAATCTTCCCAAGGCTTGTAAAAGGCCTGTCAAGATTACACCTGATCCTAAATTTGTACCTTTAAAAATCACCATGTCAGGGCCTGTCCCGTATCAATCTAGCAAGACGATACCTTTGAACTATGGAGGAGAAATCTTCTATCATGGCATCAAACAGATTGAAGCAGTCCAAGAGAATTCTGAAGTAGGGAACATTGCGGGTACAATCAAGATAACCCGCAATGGCTGGATCTTTTCTCCGGAGATTGCTCCCCCCCGAGCAGTTTTCGGACCCTCGAAAGCTTCCGCACCTGTTAGGCCATCTGTGCAAGACCCGATAATTGAAGAATTGGATACTCCTGAAGTAAGACCATCTGCTGATACTACCAATAAGGGTAAGGGGATACTAGAAGCGCCTGTCAGGACGAAGGCTCATGCTGTGGTTATCCCCGAAACCACTCAGAAAGAAATGGAGGAAATCTTGAAAATCATCAAAAGGAGCGATTTCGACGTCGTGGAACAGCTAGGGCAAACCCCTTCTAAAATTTCCATGTTGGCTCTTCTACTTTGCTCTGAGGCCCATGCTAAGGCTTTAATAAAATTTTTAAAGATGGCACACGTGCCCCAAGAAACTTCGGCTGACCAGTTTCAGGAGTGTGTGGCCAGTCTTACTGCTGATAATGGCCTTGGCTTTTCCGATGCTGACTTGACTCCCAAGGGAAGGAAACATAATGACACGCTACATGTCTCAGTTGAATGCAGGGGAACCACCCTCGCCCATGTCTTAGTTGATACTGGTTCTTCCTTGAATGTGCTGCCGAAGAAAGCTTTAGACCATTTGGATTGCGAAGGATTGACCCTCAAACCTAGTAACACCGTTGTTAGGGCCTTTGATGGGTCCAAAAGAATGGTTCATGGAGAGGTTGACATTCCTATCAAAGTAGGCACAGAAGTTTTCAACTCCACCTTTTATGTGATGGACATCGGTCCGTCGTATTCGTGTTTGTTAGGAAGACCGTGGATCCATTATGCCGGGGCAATTACCTCCTCTTTGCACCAAATGCTGAAATATCATGTTAAAGGTAAGATTATAACAGTGCACGGCGAGGAAGAGTACATGATAAGTCATCTCAATTCCTTCCGCTATGTGGAGTTGGATGGCGAGTTCATCGAAACGCCTTTCCAACATTTTGAGGAAGTTTCTCCTGAGGTAGCAGTTGCGAAGACAATGGTTGAGGTGCCTATCGTTCCCAAGCATGTGCCTAGGATGGCATCTCTCAAGGACGCAAAGGCGGTGATCAAAGAAGGGAAGAGTACAGTATGGGGGCAATTGCTTGATTTTCCCCTTAAGACGGACAAATTTGGACTAGGGTTTACAGCTGCAGGACAAAAAGCTATGCGTCGCTCCAAGACTGGAAGGCCACCTGTAAGGATCAATCACCGTGAAGTTATTACTGTTGAAGATGAAGATGAAGAGAACAACATCGAAGATTGGATTTTTCCGACCGTCGAAGGGGGTTTAAGCAACTGGGAAGCAAAGGATTTTATTCCCATCACCTTCATCAACCAGTAATTTTATCTTTGAACAATTTCTTATTTCGGTCTGTAATAACTAAAACAATTCGTACACTATTTTCACCTCATGCCTTGCCCGGGGCATGTAGGTCCATTTGTAAGGGCTTGATTTTCTTCATTATCATATGCCATGTTTTAATGAATCATTGAACATTTTCATAAACTGTTGTGTTCATTTTCTTTCCTTTTGCATTTTTGTTTGTTTAAGGATGGCTATCCCTTACACACACCCACACTCACAAACACAGGTACCCATCCACTCTGGATTCCATGGGTGACTATTCTGCTTTAGCCTTCGATAACTCTGAAGATTTGGTCAATCATGCTGAGTACGAAGTTGACGAAGACTGTGAAGTTCCGGGAGAGTTAGCCAGACTTTTGTAACAAGAAGAAAAGGCTATTCTGCCTCATGAAGAGTTGCTAGAAACCATCAACTTGGGGACAGAGGAAGACAGGAAAGAAGTAAAAGTGGGTGCCAACCTGGAACCAAATGTCAAGGAGCGCTTAGTGAAGTTGTTGAATGAATATGTTGAAATCTTCGCCTGGTCTTATGAAGACATGTCGAGAATAGACACAAATATCGTGGTTCACCGTCTCCCTACAAGAGAAGATTGTCCACCGATCAAACAAAAGGTCCGCCGGATGAGGCCTGACATGTCTGAGAAGATCAAAGCTGAGGTAATAAAGCAATTCAATGCTGGCTTTCTGGCTGTTACTTCCTATCCACAATGGGTTGCTAACATTGTGCCCGTGCCTAAGAAGGACGGCAAAGTCAGAATGTGTGTGGACTATCGGGATTTAAATAGGGTTAGCCCTAAAGACGATTTTCCACTGCCACATATCGACATCTTGGTTGACAACACAGCTCAACATAAGGTTTTTTCCTTCATGGATGGATTCTCGGGATACAACCAGATCAAAATGGCCCCCGAGGACATGGAGAAAACTACTTTTGTCACGCAATGGGGAACCTTCTTCTACAAAGTGATGCCATTCAGGCTGAAGAATGCAGGGGCAACCTACCAACGCGCCATGGTAGCTTTGTTTCATGATATGATACATCATGAGATTGAAGTTTACGTAGACGACATGATAGCCCGATCACAGACAGAAGAAGAACACCTTAATCATTTGCAAAAGCTGTTTTCCAGGTTGAAGGAGTATAAGCTCAGACTAACCCAAGCAAGTGCACTTTTGGAGTTAGGTCTGGTAAACTTTTAGGATTTATTGTCAGCAACAAAGGCATTGAGGTTGATCCAGCTAAAGTAAAAGCTATACAAGAAATGCCTGCCCCCCGCACTAAAAAGGTGGTAAGAGGATTCTTGGGACGCTTAAACTATATTTCGAGGTTCATCTCTCACCTGACATCTACTTGTGAGCCAATTTTCAAACTGTTGAAGAAAGATCAGGTAGTTGAATGGAACAATGATTGTCAAGTTGCTTTTGATAAGATCAAGGAGTATTTACTAGAACCTCCTATTTTTATGCCACCCGTCGAAGGAATTCCGTTAATCATGTATCTGACTGTCTTGGATAACTCAATGGGGTGCGTACTGGGCCAACATGACGAGTCTGGCCGAAAAGAGCATGCCATTTATTACCTTAGCAAAAAGTTTACCGACTGTGAGACTCGCTACTCACTGCTCGAGAAAACTTATTACGCTTTGGTATGGGCTGCTCGCCGGCTAAGGCAGTATATGTTGACTCATACCACTTTGCTGATTTCCAAGATGGATCCGATCAAGTATATCTTCGAGAAGCCTGCTTTATTTGGAAGAATCGCTAGATGGCAAATGATCCTGACTGAGTATGATATCCAATATACTACCCAAAAAGCTATAAAGGGGAGTGTACTAGCTGACCATCTAGCTCATCAAGCCGTCAAAGATTACCAATCTATGAGATTCGACTTCCCTGACGAGGACATCATGACATTGGACAACATTGAAGGTAACAGACCGTATGACGGACCTGAACAAGGATCACGATGCACCATGTACTTTGATGGTGCTTCAAATGCACTTGTCAACGGTATCGGTGCGGTACTCATTTCTCCGGAAGGTTGCCATACACCCTTCACTGCCCGACTTTGCTTCAGCTGTACCAACAACATGGCTGAATATGAAGCTTGCATCTTTGGTCTCAAGGCTGCTATAGACTTGGGAATCAAATCTTTGGTCGTATTTGGGAACTCGGCTTTGGTTATCAATCAAGTCAAAGGAGAGTGGGACACCAATCATCCTAATCTTATCCCATACAAAGAACATGTCTTGACATTGTTGCCTCATTTTGAGCAGATTACTTTCGAGCATTTCCCGCGAGAAGAAAATCAGTTAGCAGATGCTCTGGCTACAATGTCTTCCATGTTTAAACTCAACTGGGATAAAGAGGCTCCCCAAATTACCATCGAGCGAATGGACGAACCTGCGCACTGTCATGAGATTAATACCGAAGAAGTAGTGGAACAACCCTGGTTTCATGAAATCAAAAGGTATCTCCAGACTCGAGAATACCCTGAAGGAGATTCCGTCAATGAGAAAAAGTTCTTAAGGAGATTTGCCGCCAAGTTCTTCCTAAGCAATGGCATCCTTTATAAGCGCAGCCATGATTGTGTTCTACTTCGTTGTGTGGACAAGGTTGAAGCAGAGTTGATCATGACCGAGATACATAGTGGCACCTTTGGCACCCACTTGAGCGGACATACGATGGCTAAGAAGATTCTAAGGGCAGGCTACTACCGGTCTACCACGGAAGCTGAGTGTCATCAACATTCCCATACCTTCCACAATTGCCAAGTCTATGCCGACAAGGTACATATTCCTCCTATTCCTCTTAACGTTCTGACAGCTCCTTGGCCATTCGCAATGTGGGGCATTGACATGATTGGAGAGATCAAGCCTACGACATCCAATGGACATCGCTTCATCTTGGTCGCTATTGATTATTTTACCAAGTGGGTCGAAGCAGCCTCCTACGCCTCAGTTACAAAGAATGTGGTTGCCCGCTTCATCAAGCAGAACCTCATATGCCGGTATGGTATCCCCGACAGGATTATCACGGACAATGGTACAAATTTGAACAACACCATGATCACCGCTCTATGCGAACAGTTCAAGATTTATCATCACAATTCATCTCCCTACTGGCCGAAGATGAACGGTGCTGTTGAAGCCGCAAACAAAAATATCAAGAAGATCATTCAAAAGATGACAGTCACCTACAAGGACTGGCATGAGATGTTACCGTTTGCTCTACATGGATATCGTACCACGACACGTACTTCAACAGGGGCAACCCCATTTTCTTTGGTATATGGCATGGAAGCTGTTCTACCCATGGAAGTTCAGATCCCTTCCTTGAGGATTATGAAGGATGTCGGTTTGAGTAAAGACGATTGGATTCAGACCCAGATTGATCAACTTAACTTGATCGACGAGAAGCGACTTACTGCTGTTTGTCATGGTCAGACGTATCAAAAACGGATGATCAAGGCTTTCAACAAGAAAGTCAAGCGTTAGGTATATCAAGTCGGAGATCTTGTAATCAAGCGAATTATCTTGCCACAAAGTGATCCCAGGGGCAAGTGGACTCCTACTTACGAAGGACCATTTGTGATCAAGAGCATCTTTTCTGGTGGGGCAATGATTTTGACCACCATGGACGGCGACGACTTGCCTCACCCTACGAACATAGACATAGTCAAAAGATACTACGCATAAAACGACCCGACAAGTTGAAAACCCGAAAGGGCGACTTGGGCAAAACTGGGCATCCCGGTGAATCGAAAACCCGAAAGGGTGGTTCAGGAAAAAATTAGGGATAAAACATAAAAATTTGTACACCCGGCAAGTTGAAAACCCGAAAGGGCGACTTGGGCAAAAATGGGTTTCCCGGTGGATCGAAAACCCGAAAGGGCGGTCTAGGAAAAAGTTAGGGAATTAAAGCGTATGGCTATGTCTCGTCAGATCACTTTAAGAACAATCTCTTCACCAACAAAGCTCCAAGCTACTGATCAATCCAATCATCGACAGACGAAGCAGCGAATGGACAAGATACTCAGAGTTGTGAAGGCTATAGTAGAATGGGAACCCCATGGAATTATTACACATAGCCATCTTTCTTTTGTATAAAATTTTTCAATTTTTTACGACAACATTCTCTTACTAGGATGTTTGTCTCCTTTGTACAAAGATATTTACAAAAGTTAATACAAAGATACTTCAAAGTGCAGAAATTTGCTTACCTTTCTTTTCTTTTTACACTTATGTTTTATTTGAAAACGTCCAAAGTTTTGTTAAATAGGCATATGCATTTGAACATAATCACTGCTTACAAATAAAACGAAATTGAGAAAGGATAATTACTGATAGGTTGAAGGTGTAGGAAGATATCCTTATGCTATTTCAGAGGAAATCCCCTACAATACATCATTCAGATCCTCAACAAAGCTAAAAATTTGGAGTATTATTTCCCCAGCGGAGTTAAGCTTCAAGATCCTCAGCGGAGCCAGTGCGTTCTAAACTTGATTCCCCAGCTGAGTTAAGTTTCAAAGTTCCCATAAGAATTCAAACTCCCGATCCCCAGTGGAGCCCAAAAACCCTAAAATACCTATCCCTAGCGGAACCAGAATATTCTAAACCTTCTTCCCCAACAAAGTCAAGTTTCCAACTATCAACCCCCGGTGGGAACTGTTCAATTTCCCCCAATTTCCCCAGTAAGATATCTTAAAAGGCTGAAAACCAAGCAAATAACAGTTAACTTCTTGGCTTGTCCCCAACTAAGATGCTTCCCCAATAGTTTGGCATACAACCCAAAACTCCTGATCCCACCGGCCGAGTATACATTCTCCCCACAAAGTCATCTCCCAACAGATCGAAGATTCTCGGTCTCTTTTTTTTCAAGCAGAAGCCTCCCAGGTTTTAATTCCCCAGTAGAGATTTTTAGAGATTTTCCTTATGTCCCAGGAAAGTCGTGAAGGATTATCATTCCCCGCAGAAGTTGTCAGAACCCTTGTAAATCCCCACAAGCCACTAAGGATTTTCAATCCCCAGCACTGGTCCCAAGATTTCTCATTTCTCAAACAATCAGAGATTCTTTAATCCCCAAGCAGTCGACAAGTATTTCTCATCTTCAGCAATCAAATATTTTTGAATCCTCAGCATTGGTCAAAGATTCACTTTCCCCGACAGCAGTCAAGGATTTCATTGTCTCCAGTCATCAAGGATTTATTTTCCTCAGCAAGACAGCTACTTAGCTTACATGCATAACCATTACATCCATATATCATAAACATTGATGAAACACAATTCATTGCATCATACATATCATGCAACATAACTTTGTGTTTTAGCTAACATTCTACCCTTTTTCAAGATAAGATTAAAAGGCTATTATCAACAATTTTCCTGATACAATATGGATACACCCCAGACACGGCGGCCATTCTATTACTCATTCACAATTTCAAGTCAAAATACAGTACAAATACACCCCAGACACGACGGTCATTCTACTACTCATTCAGACTTCAGCAATCTGATACAGGCTAGATACGCTCCAGACACGGCGGCCATTCTATCTCTCATTTAGATTTAACTATCAACCTCAAAGTTCAGATACGCTCCAGACACGGATGCCATTCTGGCCCTTACACCAGAAGTTTGATTCTCTCCAGTGCAGTCACCACAGAAGTCATTCTGTCACTTATTCAGATCCCAGTTACAGTCCCAGATACACTCCAGACATGGAAGTCATTCTGCTACTCATACAGATCTCAACTTCAGATACAATATAAATATACTCCAGACACGACAGTCATTCTGATATTCATTCAAAGTTCAAATACAGTTACAACTCAGATATGCTCTAGACACGGACGCCATTCTTTTGCTCATACAGACTCAGTCTCCGGATATAGTTCAAATGCATTCCAGATACGGATACCATTTTGATGCTCATTCTTCTAACCTACAACATTGTAATTCAACAAACATTCTTGGATGGCATCTTTAAGCCCATCTCCAGCAAGATTCTACCATCTCTAAATGGCATCTTTAAGCCCATTTACTCAGCTATATTTTGACGAGTGCAAATTTACGGGCACTCTAGTGTCCAATCCTCTTTTACCTTCGAGTCACGAAAGGCAAACTTGCCAATCTAACTCTTCAGGTTCAATAAGATTGAACAGGGGCAACTGTTGTACCCCAAAATTTTCCCTCTCATTTCACCAACATTTTCTCATCACAAGACTCTTGGAACTCAAGATCAAGCTAGGGTTGGCTCTGCTCAAGACACCTCCTTGCACTGTTGACCTAAATTAGGGTTTGAGTTTGCACAGGGATGTTTTGACCTACAATCCCAAAGTTACTTTCATACTTCATGTTGGACTCACAAGTTTGTCCATACCAAGTTTTAAGCCTTGATTCAAATTTTTGCCCAGTCAATTGGACAGTTGACCTAGAAATCAGCTGTATTGGGGAAAAAGTCAATTGTGGCCAATTGACAGTCAAACCTCATGAATCTTGACCCACATCAAAATTATGAACCATTTGATCAATTTTGGATCACAATTCCACAAGAAATTTGATCAAAACACCAAAAGGGCAAAATGGTCATTTTTAGGGTTTTGACTACATAAAGGCAATTTTTGACTGTTTGACCTAACCAATGGAAAATTAAGCTAAACCATGGACACAAGGACTCAATGACATTGTCTTGACCCATTCAACAAGTTCAAAAGATCTCAAATGCATAGGATTGACAGATGAATTTTTCAATCAACTGATCAAAATTTGACTGTACACTGAAAAGTCAAACTTTGACTTTTTGGTCAAAATCAAGTGCCAAGGGTCATTTTTCATCAAGACATGTCAAATTATGAAACTTGTTCATCAAGAAACCAAAAATTGAAATTAGGGTTTAAAATGGAAAAATTTCATAACTTAGAAATTTTCTAAGTTATAAAATTTTCTTATTTTTTCCTAACTTTGTCCCATTTTTTCACCAAGATGCAAATGGATTCAAACAAAACTTATAACATGAAAGTTGTAGTCCATCAAAAAGTATAAAACTTTGATACACAAAGTTTTCTCAAAAGAAGCTTGGATCTCAAGTTATGATTTTGGGAACAAGGGTACCTAAAACTTTTAACTTAGAGAAATTTTGCCCTAGTTTAGGCAGGATTTTGACCCATCTTCTTGGCCATTTTTCACATAGTTCCACTTTGAGTTTCAAGTTGCATTTCAAAGATGGACTATAGTACATGTTTCAAGCTTTCCAAATTGTCCAAGAACTCCTCAAACACCTTTGTGGTTAGGGAGAATCGAATGCTTGAAGTTGGCAAAAACTCACTTTGATCTATGGCCAATACATGTTCATACAAGTTTCATTTTCAAACCAGCAGGCTTTCTACTTGTTTGCAGGCCTCTAAAACATTTCACACTCCATAATTTAATGCAAATCCATTGAGCTAATGCATTGCCTTGGTCACTAGGGTATTGTACACAAGTTTAATCCCTAAATGGTAAAAGACACATTTCCATTTTTGCAAAAGGTTGCTTTATGTCAAACCACTAATCCTTGAGCATAGAGCCAAATCTATGGAAGCTAAACAAATCCACTAATTAGAGGGGCCAAGAGGATAGTATTCAGGGTGATAAGATGTCCTGTACAAGCCTGTAACCTCACTTCCACTTTCTTGCTTCAAAAACAAGAAAACTTACCAAATGCTTAGAACTTGAAAGACAGAAAATATCAACTTGCACAAACACTTCAAATAAGTTTCTAATACCCTAGCAAACCAGAAGCACGAGCTCTTAACCACTAAAACCTACTCTTACTCAAAATCTCCATTTTCTTGCAAAACAGGGCCAGTTCTGTAAACTTCAAGCCACCATCAAATCCCCTCGTGCGTTTTGTCCAAAACTAATTCAAACACATTCCAATCAATCTACCCGAGCTATCCAGACCATTCACAAGTTGTTGTAACTCCATTAACACACATTGCCATTTTTTTGGAAGCTTTGCAGGTTGAGTTCTGTAGCACGATTCAGGCCACTTCAAAACAAACTAAGCATTGGGAAAGGTTCAGTGGACATCAGGCAAGCTCAAAAGAACCTCAAGCACCATTGAAAGTTGCTACATTGTCCAACTCAAACTCAACTGAAACAGGTATTTCATGAACTTCTATCTCTCTATTTAGGAATAGTTAGACTTAGGTTTGTGAATGAAAGATGTTGTATTCATAGCCCTGAAACCATACATGTGCTTAGTTTTCATTTATATTAATCATACTAGGAGAATTTCATCCATGAACTTTATGAAAAAAACTAGGTTAGAAATTAGGGCCAGAGAAATTCTCTCTGGTCTTTGAGAGTTAGCTTAAGTTTTTTATATGGTTATATTCGTTGTTTGATGCTCTACAAGTTTCATGTTATGAGTTTTGTCAAAAAAGCACAGAATCAGGAGATAGCAGATTGTACACAGAAGGCGTGTTGTTGTGTTTGAACAGAGGAAGAAGATGAAGTTATTGGGCTGGGCTGGCTTGTTTTGCTTCTAACACTTGCATTTTCAGTTCGCACCCCCTGGCCCATTTCTTTGTATTTTTATTATTTTTGCATTTTTATTTCATTTTTGACTTTGATATTTTATTTTCAAACATAAAAAATACTTAAAAAATATTTTCATAAATTTTTACATTTCTTTGGTATTTATTTTAATTATTTCCACCATTTAAATGATTAAATACTTTATATTTATTTTGTTTAAACTTAAAAATAATGTAAGAAATACTTTTATTTTCATTTATTATTTTTATTCACATTTTCTTGAAATATGTACATTTTTGTAAATAATCTATTTTATTTTTATATACACTTAATATATATATATATATATATATATATATATATATATATATATATATATATATATATATATATATATATATATATATATATATATATATATATATATATATATATATATATATATATATATATATATATATATATATATATATATATATATATATATATATATATATATATATTGTATTTTTACTTTATTAAATACTTAGAAATAAAACACAAAAATATTATATTTTATTTTTATCATTATTTATACTAAAAGATAACTTTTTAGGATATATTTCATCTTTATACATATTAATATATTTATGTACATAAATAAATACATTATATTTATTTTCTTAAGAAACTAGGGTTTTTGCCCTAAAAAACAAAAAAATAATTAAAATTGACTTATTTATTTATTTATTTACATTTCTTCACATTAAAAATACTTTTTGCATACATGAACAAATAAAAACTTTTTTTTGCATAATACATTTTATCTAACATTTATTTATTGTATTTTATTTAAATATTGTGCATTTAAATACTATGCCTTACACAATCAATATAGTTGTAATAATTTAGGATTTAATTACTTGCAAAATAATCCCCAATTCAAATTTGTACCCCCTCCCTATATCATGTTGTAATAGTGTAGAATTTAAATTCTCGCACCTTTAAATGCTTTCAATTATGCCATGATTAGACTTAGGGTTTGTATGCAAAAATCAAATTAACAAATAGTTTGACCTAATCCAAGATAAAAATGCATGAAAATCAAACACAATGCGCACTTGCACCCCTAGGGTTTCAATCCACTTGTTGCCTTCAAAAATGGGCCATGATATGCATGTCAAGTACTTTGGCAAAACAAAAACAAAAGCAAAAGATCATAGTCCCTCGATGACGCTATCTTGGTTGCCTAAACAAAATGATCAAGTCCCTTAAGAAAATTGCCAAAAATACTTGACACCATTGCTATCATGGTCTATACGATGACCCGCGCCTATCCCGTTTAACATCCTAACACAAGGTTATTCATCAAACACAATGGTGAAACAACACTGTTAAAAGGGTTAAAAACATAAGAAAGATCTTTGAGTAAAATAGGGTAGACAACTCTTAGTTACTTAATCAAAGCTTGCAAAAAACATCCTTGCTATCTTCCAAACACACTTCACCACACAATTTCAAAACCCTACTTTCAAACATTGAAAACTTTCAAAAGACAAAAAACACCTTTGTATACATTCAAACAAGAATCATTACAAAGGTTGCCACAATAATGGCCTCTTTTCAAAACATCTTCCAAAACCACACACAAAGCACCATTTTAAACAATTGAAGAGCACCATTTCAAACAATTGGAAAGCAAAGCAAGTGATTTAAGTAAGTAACTAAGAGCCCATGGATAACCATGGATAGAAAGGGTGCTAATACCTTCCCTTTCTATAATCTACTCCCCGAACCCAAGAAAATATCTCAAAGGTCTTTCCTGTGCTTTTTGACCTTTCCTTAGGATAAAATAAAAAGTCGGTGGTGACTCTTACTAAACCGAAACATTTGCGAACACAAATGCAAAATACCAAGTCAGTTCTCCCACCGTATCACAAGTACCTTTTGCTACAAAGTCATGCCTTTTGGATTGAAGAATGCTGGGGCAACATATCAGCGTGCTATGGTCGCTTTGTTCCATGACATGATCCATCATGAGATTGAGGTATATGTCGACGACATGATTGCAAGGTCCCAGACTGAAGAAGAGAATCTTGACCATCTTCAGAAGCTATTTGACAGGTTGAAATTGTACAACCTGAGGTTAAACCCGAACAAGTGCACCTTCGGGGTGAGATCTAGTAAGCTGTTGGGTTTCGTTGTAAGTGATAAGGGTATTCAAGTGGATCCTGCAAAGGTGAAGGCTATACAGGAAATGCCATCTCCTCGAACAGAAAAAGAAGTCAGAGGCTTTCTGGGACGTCTGAACTATATTGCCCGATTCATCTCGCACCTGGCTGCTACTTGTGAGCCAATCTTCAAGCTACTGAAGAAAGATCATGTGGTAAGATGGAACAATGAATGTCAGGCCGCTTTCGAAAGGATCAAGGAGTATCTCCAAGAGCCACCTATTCTTATGCCTCCAGTTGAAGGGAGACCTTTGATCTTATACTTGACAGTACTCGACAACTCAATGGGGTGCATGCTGGGGCAGCATGACGAGTCTGGCCGAAAAGAGCATGCTATTTATTACCTTAGCAAAAAGTTTACCGACTGCGAGACCCGATACTCGTTGCTTAAGAAAACTTGTTGCGCTTTGGCATGGGCTGCTCGCTGGCTGAGACAGTATATGCTGACTCACACTACCCTATTGATATCAAAGATGGATCCAATTAAGTATATCTTCGAAAAGCCTGCCTTGTCCAGAAGAATAGCGAGATGACAGATGATCTTGACTGAGTATGACATTCAATACACAACCCAGAAAGCAATCAAGGGAAGTGTGTTGGCAGATAATTTGGCACATCAGGCAGTGGACGATTACCAGTCTATGAACTTTGAATTCCCGGATGAGAGCATCATGATAGTAACTGACTGTGAGACACCTGGACCGGATGAAGGACCTGAGGAAGGATCCCGATGGTCTATGTACTTTGATGGAGCTTCAAACTCTTTGGGCAATGGCATTGGCGCTGTGATCATATCTCCTCAAGGCTCTAATACTCCGTTCACCGCCCGACTATGTTTCAACTGCACCAACAACATGGCAGAGTATGAAGCATGCATTATGGGTCTTCAAGCAGCTATTGACCTAAGGATTAAGTTCTTAAGTGTATTTGGAGATTCCGCTCTCGTGATCAGTCAGATCAAAGGCGAGTGGGATACGAAACACCCAAATCTTATTCCTTACGAGGAGTATGTGTTGACGTTGCTTCCACACTTCAAGGAGATAACCTTTGAACACTTCCCTGGAGAGGAGAATCAGTTAGCAGACGTGCTGGCTACGATGTCTTCTATGTTCAAAGTCAATTGGGATAATGAGGCTCCCCGGATTACCATTGAGAGGTTGGACGGACTTTCATATTGTTGCAACATTGAGACTGAAGAGGTAGCAGATAAACCACGGTTTCATGAGGTGAAAAGGTATCTCGAGGCTCAGGAGTACCCCGAGGGTGCATCTGTTAATGACAAGAAGTTTCTGAGGAGGTTCGCGACAAAGTTCTTCATCAGCAATGGTATCCTTTACAAGCGTAATCATGATTCAACCTTACTGCGATGTGTGGATAAGAATGAAGCAGAAAAGATCATGGTTGAGTTACATGAAGGTGATTTTGGAACTCATTCCAGTGGACATACCATGGCAAAGAAAATCCTTCGGGCATGATATTTTTGGCCCACCATGGAAGCTGACTGTTATCAGCATTCTCAGACCTCTCACAAGTGCCAAGTCTATACTGATAAAGTGCACATACCTCCAGTACCTCTGAACATCTTGACAACTCCTTGGCCTTTTGCAATGTGGGGCCATCAACATGATCAGCGAGATCAAACCTACGACATCCAACGGGCATCGTTTCATCCTGGTAGCAATTGATTACTTTACGAAGTGGGTTGAAGCAGCTTCCTTTGCTACTGTAACCAAGAACGTCGTGGCGCAGTTTATTCGGCACAATCTGATCTGTCGATATGGCGTACCAGATAGGATCATTACGGACAATGGTATAAATCTCAACAATAAGATGATCACCGAGCTCTGCAAGTAGTTCAAGATACACCATCACAACTCTTCTCCCTACCGGCTGAAGATGAATGGGGCTGTAGAAGCGGCTAATAAAAATATCAAGAAGATTGTGCAGAAGATGACAGTGACATATAAAGATTGGCACGAGATGTTACCATTTGCTCTTCATGGGTACCGTACCTCAGCGCGGACGTCAACAGAGGCAACACCCTATTCCTTGGTTTATGGCATGGAGGCTGTCTTGCCCATTGAAGTTCAGATACCCTCTCTTCGGATTATGAAGGATGCAGGTTTGAGCGAAGATGACTGGATTCAGACCCAGCTTGATCAGCTGAACTTAATCGATGAGAAAATACTTACTGCTATCTGTCATGGTCAGACGTACCAAAAGCAGATGATCAAGGCATTTAACAAGAAAGTTAGACGACAAGAGTATCAAGTTGGGGACCTGGTTATCAAGCGCATCATACTGCCACAAGGTGATCCCAGGGGCAAATGTACCCCTACTTACAAAGGGCCATTTGTGGTTAAGAATATCTTCTCAGGAGGAGCTATGATTCTAACCACCATGGATGGTGACGACCTTCCTCATTCCGTCAATGCAGACATAGTTAAAAAATACTATGCATAATCAACGACCCGCTAGGTCGACTGTCCTAGGCAAAAATAAGGGCTTCTCGACTAACCAAAAGGGTTCGGGCAAAAATAAGGGATGAAAATGAAAAAATCTGTACACCCGGCAAGTCGAAAACCTGAAAAGGCGGCTTGGGCAAAAAAGGGTATCCCGGTGGACTGAAAACCCGAAAGGGCGGTCCAGGCAAAAATTAGGGATCAAAGCGTAACACTATGTCTCATTGGATCACCTTACGACCAAACTTCGGTATCAACTATCAAGCTCGGACGTCACTAATCAATCTGATCTACCTTCAACCAAGTAGCAAAGTGATGAGATGCTCGAGGATATAAAGGCAATAGCAGAGTTGGAACCCAGTGGGATTATTCACATAGCTGTTTTGTTTAGTTTTTCATAAATTGTGTAAATTCTATTATTCGGCGGCGTTCTCTTATTAGGACGCCAACCTCTTGTACAAAAGCGCCTATTTACAGGCCAAAACTTCAAAATCAATACAATCCATTTTCAGAGAAATTTCAAACTGTTTTTCCTTTATCTGTTTTGTTTTGCAAAGAATGTCCAATGTTCATTTTTGATATATGCATTTGACATTAATTGCTGCTCATAAATATTTACATGCGAAACAAAAGACGGTTACTTGTAATATCAGAAACAGGGGCAATAAGAATTGTCCAAGCTTTACAGTTGCTCTATCCACCAGGTACAAAGGTAGATTCAACTGAATAATATGGCTAAAATGCTTTTACTCCCCGCACAGTAAGAAAAAGACAGTAATGATGGCTCTCCCCAGCTGAGACTTGCAACTGTAAATGAATCGATAATATTCTTCCCAAGCAGAGTTTATTTACCATCAGCACTAAAAAGTCTTAATATTCCCCAGCGGAGTATAAGAATATTCCCCGGCAGAATACAAAATATCCCCAGTGGAGTTTAAAATTTTTCCCAGCGCAGTCTGAAAAAAGCTTCCCCAATGGAGTTTGGAGAATCATCCCCAGTAAACTTTGGAAGATTGTCCCCAGCAGAGCTCAAAGGACTATCCCCATTAGAGTCTAAAAGGTTATCCCCGGTGAAGTCGCAACTGAAGATCATCCCTAGTGGAGTTCATTCCCTTCACAAATAGGAATTAAATTCCCAGCAGGATTCGGTATCACCAGCAACGGTAATTCATCCCCATCGGAATTTATCAACGGAATCCTCAGCAGAGAATCTCTTCCCCACAGAGCTAATCTCCTCATAAGTTTATTCCCCATCGGAGTTCTCCTCTTCTACAGGTTTATTCTTACAATCATCTTCATTCGTTGTCCCCAGCGGAAACGAAGAATTCAACTCTTTTCTCCAACAGCTATCCGAGATTCATTTTCCCCAGCTAAAAGCATTACATTTCCATATGTTGTACCCCAAAATTTGCCCTCCCATATTCCTCAAGATTTGTCAAGATTGAATTCCAAATTATTCAAGATGGCTCAAGAGGTAGACAGTCAAACCACCTCCTAACACAGCTGAAATTAGGGTTTTGGTTCTTTCAAGGAATTTGAGGTTTTCAATGGCTCAAACAAGTCTCATAGGCCCATATATATCCTCAAGCACCTATAGGCCAAGTTTCAAGACTCACAGTGCCAAATTCCACAGTCAAAAGCCCTATTTGATTCACAGTCAACTGCAGGGGCAAAATGGTCATTTTGCAGTCAAAAGTCAGAATTTTTGGTCAGCATCTTATCTTGAGTTCACAATCATCATTTGATCAAGTCTTGATCATGATTCCACAAGCATGGCTCAAAAATCATCAAGATGCAAAAAGTTACTATTTTTGGACAGTAGAAAAGTCAACTGTATCTGGACCAGGGCATAACTTTTTCATGGTTCATCAGAAAAATCCCATCCAATAATCATTTTGAAGGGGATGACATTTCCTACAAACCATCTTCACATTCCAAGTCCAAGAAATGCTCTCATAAAAAGTTATCAATTTTTACATTATAGGTCAAATTCAAAAGTCAACAAAAATGCACTTTAAGTCAAAGGCCATAACTTGAGATTGGTAAATCCAAATGACATAGGACCAAAGGCATTGGTTAGAGGACTTCAAGACCTTTCCAAAATATCCAAGAACATGTTCATATGATCAAAATTGAGCAAGATATGCATTGGAGAAGTTGGGAAATTTTATGAATTTGCAAAAGTCAACTTTGCTCAAAACACTTTGTTTTTGCTAATGGGCCTCAAATTTCTTCTTGAAACTTTATCCTTGGCCTATGCACGACCCATCAGGCTTAATTGAATTTATTTTCTTATTTTTATTAATTAATTGGATTTTTAATCAATATTAATTCATTTAATTGATTTAAATTGTAGGAAAATACAAAGATTTGATTTTTCAATCTTTTTGTGAAGCAAATGTGGTCAAGATATGCTGGCAATTTCGTGTACCAAGTCAAAGATGCGATATCTCAAAATTTAGCAACTTTTTCCAATTATGAAGATTCAAAAATATGTGATTTCCAATCAAATATTCAAATCATCATTCCATGGATTTTTGCTCAAGATTCAGACCTAATTTCAGTCCTCTATAAATATGCAAGCCAACCCTGATCATGCACACGTGAGAAAGCTGCATACAAAGCCATAGCAATATTGAAAAATTCCAAGAAAATTGCAAAACTGTTTTCTATATTCCAGGCCAATTCAAGGACTTTTGTTGACTCTAATACACTGCAGGAGGTTCCCAGAACGATTGGCAATCAATTTCAAGCTTCATAGCTCAAAGAATCACTAATTACAGAACCACGGTTTGCTTCTTATGTTCAGAATCGTATTGGCTATTTCATGCGCATTTAACATTATTTATTGTTTGTTTTGCATTGCTTGAACCCATATGAAGCTAATGGTATAAGTTAATTGAATTATAATGCACAGAATCAAGAGTTGCCATGGACGAATTCTAGGGTTCTTATGCTGTGAATTTGGGGCTTTGCAATCCAGGCAAAATTAGAACCCTTAAGACCCATGGTTAGAATCGTTGAATCCAGACGAACACGATGCAACCCTCGCGAAACATTTATATAAACCAGGGCTCTAGTCACTATTTTTCCTCGTATCATGTTGTGGGGGTTAAAACCCCCCGCTATCTGATTTGTTTTTACAGGTACAAAGGAGGAAGATGAAGACGTGTTAGCATTTGGTTGAGCCATTTGAAAAGAAGCGCGCGTTTTTGTAATTTCCAGCATATTAATTAAATCCTTAATATAATGATTGTTTAGTGTTATATTATCAAAAGCGTGCAGGTGGTTGGAGTGGTTAAGGCATTAGCTTGGCAGCATTGGGACCTGGGTTCGAATCCCAGGTCCCCCAAAATTATTATTTTCTATTTTCTTGCAGCTTATCCAGTATACCTTATGCCTTGAGGTCCACCATGTACTTTATCTTTCCAAGCGCCATGTGTCTTCATCCTCAAATTCAATGGCTCAGATGGAAGGATCATCATACTCCCAGTCAACCATGCGCATGGAGGAGTCAGAAAGTCAAAAGGCTTGAGCTTAATGGGCCTGGCAATTGACAATAACACCTCCTAATGGGCCAACACCCCCCTGGTTTCTTTCTTTTTTCTTTTATATTTTTTCCATTTAACTATTTTACTAATAATAATAATAATTATTATTATTATTTAATTAATATAATTAACTTTTTTTTAATAATAAAATTCAGAAAACTAAAAATGTAATATTTTTCATTATTATTATTATTTATTAATTTCACCTTTAATTTATTATTTTTGTAAATAAATACTAACAAATTAATTTAGTTTAATTAGGGTCAATTTTAACTTTTTTTCTCAATAATTTAAAATAAATTAGAATTAGGGTTTTTACTAACTTTTGACTATTTTTTCTTAACACATAAAAAACTTAAAAAAATATTTCTTTTATTTAATTAATTAGAATTAGGTTTAATTAAATGCAAAAAGGACCAAAAACTCATTCTTTCTCAAAAAAGGGTCAAAACCCTAAGGACTTCTCCGATTCAATTTTTATTCGCGCATATTATTTTTTGATCATATTTATGTAATTGCTCCGAGGATGTAATAGCGTTAATTAGGACTTTAATTATTTATCGCTTTATTTTAACTTTCCGCATTTTATTTCAAGGGTTGTTTTTGGCGATGTAAATACTCGACGCCTTGTAATAGTTTAGAGTTAATTTCCGCAATTTAAATTCCACAAATATTAACTGTTAGATGTTTGATAAATAGGGAATGCATGACAAGATCAAATGTATGAACTTAAAATCAACATAGATAACCCATGACATGTACAAAGATAAAATTAACTAAAAAACAATACGCTCGCACATGCCACTCTTAGGGTACGCCTCACTTGGTTGCCTCGACGTGGTCATTAAGTATAAGGTGTTTTAGAGGTCGCCCTCCTGTCTAAAGATCAAAGTTGCCTCGAAACGGTTGCCTCGATAAAAAACGATCTAAGACATTAGGGTTACCGCTAAGGCGTCCTACTATTGCTTTAGTGACCACACATGTCCCTAAAATCGAATTGACCCGAAAAACTCCAACGACGGTGCTACCTACTTCTCAATAGTGGGATGGTACTGTCTAAAGGACATTTACACAGCTTAATTTCTTTTGAGTAGGTAGAGGTTCTCAGGTACTTGCTCTTTCAAAACAAAAATACTTTTTGCACCTACACTTTTCTGACAAAAGTTTTCAAACAACACTTCATACACTCTTGAGGACAGATACAAGAGTTAAGTCGAAGTTTTCAAACAAACTTTTTCAAAACCCACAAACACAAGAAAAGCAAAACTTTTTGAAAACATAGTGAGCAAGTACCTAAGAGCCCGTGGATAACCACGTATAGAAAGGGTGCTAACACCTTCCCTTTCTATAATCTACCTCCCGAACCCGAGAAACATCTCGAAAAGGAATTTTGCTGTGCTTTTGTCCTTTCCTTGTTGGAGAAAATAAAATACGGTGGCGACACTTGCTTACCGCGACATTCTGCGAAACGCAAACACGAACCAGCATTCCAAAACAGTCAGTTCTATTTCCACCGATCACAGAACTGGCGACTCTGCTGGGGACATACATTAATAAGTGAGGTGTACCTTAGGATTAGATCATTCTATGTTTTCAATTGCATGCTTTGTATGATTTTATATTTGTGGGCTTGTATTGGAATTTTAAGGATCCTAACCCGGATCTGGGGAATACCCTTTAGGTAAGTAGCAATAAACTGTGAGGGACCTGTCCGGCGTAGACCGACACGGGTGAAGCAGTAGCTACATTGGTGTGACACCTTGGTCTGTACCGATATCCCTTGTGTTGGAACGAGGAGAATATGAGTCTTCTGAGGAGTCATTAAGCACCAACTGACCTTAGAACCTTAAATTGACCAACTTGGCCATAGAACAGTAGCAGTATGCTACACTCATTGAGGCTAAACTCTCGTGATGGTTCCGGCCGCAAGAAAAGATTGCGAAGCTAGAGTTATGACCGATTGAGGATAGTCAGTGATATTGAGATCCTCTAGAACCCGATTACTATTTTTAGGACAGGTCTTAACCAACTGAAACTGAAAGAGGGTAGTACCTAAACTTCATGCTGGCCTGAACTCTAAGGGCTGTCTTGTGTGACTTGTGTGCCTTACCATGTTTGCCTTTTGTGAATACTTGTGGTGTGCCTTTATCATGACATCATAACATCATACCATTGCATACATCTTGCATAAGGACTAACCCGTTTCAAGGATCTCAAGGGTTTGTGATGCAGGTCATGATGAACCAAATGTCTAGCAAGGGGCAAAGGGGATTTATTTTCCTCTAGCCAAGGTTGTTCGGAGATTAAAACATGATAACTTGAGTCAGGGGCTATGACCCACTCAATATGGTGAGCCCTGACCCTTGAAGAAGGAATCTCAGCAACATGAAGTTCCTTCAGTCAAGCTACAAAATTCAAATTCTAATAATTTTCTTGTTTACCCCACGAGATCCTTGAAAACATTGCATACATATATCATACATATCATTGCATAACAGGTCATCTGATACAGGTCTCTCATATTCTCGCTGTTTATTTCAACAATGGCTCTCCAACAAGACAACCAGGATCTCCATACTCAAGAGACTCAGTTCAGAGAAATCTTCCTAAATCTATCCAAGGGGCAGGAAGATTTGAGAACACTCCTCATGGGGACTTTGGTCAGGAACAGTCCTGAAGACGATAAGGATGAACGGCTGAAACGTCTGCAAGCTGAGGTAGATATAATGAGAACCCAGATGCTGGGGCAGATGGCTCTTATCCAAGGCTTAGCTCGGGAACAAGAAGATTTGAGAGCCATGATCAAACAACTTCATCAAGACAGATACAATAGTATGAAGCAAATGGTCAAGGCTGGGGATCAAACCAGTAATCAGCCTCCAAAAAGACAAGAGTTCGGTATGGTGAAGAATGGACCTCTCCAAGTTGCTACTACATCAAGGGTCCAACAACAACCTCACCAAAAACAACAGGTTGATCAGAGTAAGCCAAACATGCCCAGGAGGCAATTTACCAAGATCAACATGTCACTGACTCAAGCGCTACAACACATGTTGAAGACAGGGCTGATTACATTAAAGGCTCCTCCCCGGAACCCAAATACTTCCGCTCCTACCTATCATCCCAATGAAAGGTGTGCATACCACTCTGACAGTCCGGGACACGACACAAACAACTGTTGGAGTTTGAAGAACAAGATCCAAGACATGATTGATGCCAAGGAGATCAAGTTTGACCCTCCGGAGACTCCAAACATAACCACTGCTCATATGATGAATCATTGAAAGCTTTTGTTTATTATAATTTTCAATTTGTAATTTTCTGTTGATTGTTCAAACATTTATTCATGTCAGACTTTATTACTTTATCAATGCATTGCATATGTCTGTTTTGAACCAATCCATTCGTATTCACTATATTCAAATTGCTTTCATTTTTTTGTGATGATCAACTCTCGATTAAAAAATTCTAAACCTTTTGAGGGAGGATGACGAAAATGATACCACGATCTTTACAATATGCTTTTGAACAGACCCCGCTGATGAAGTACAAGCATTGTTTCAAATCCTAAACAGTGGAGTTATAAGGAAGATAATCCCTCGTCAACCCCTTTGAGCCAAAGAAGTTGGAGTTTTTATTTTCGCAAAAATTAAAACCCTTAATCATAACCTGGGGCAGGGTAGTTCTCTCAGTTGATCCCGGTGCACAATGAACGGCATCAAAGAAGTCCTTCCGAGACAAAAAGACAATGATGGTTCCGAATAATCGTCAAGACAGGTAGTCGTTATCTCTCAAAATAAAAGCCCAATAAGTCAAAACCTATGAAGGAGATTTACAAAAAACGGGGGCATCCCGCTGACTGTAATCACAAAAGAAATAGTTCAGGCGAAAGACAGGGATAATAAAATCGAAAAGAAAGAGGTCCTACCCTCCACAAAAAATAATGACTGCCTATTCAAAATAAACTATCAGTATCCGAACCATCACCAGAATATCAGAGCAAAGACTCAAACAAGATCTAATGCATGATTAGCTGAGTTTAGGATCGAAGAACATCACGAAGAGTGGGTGGGTACAAATAAAATTTGAGCCTTTATCCTTTGTTTCTTAAACCGTGAACCAGACCACGTTATAACCCTTAAAAAGTCCTAGCTAAAGCATGGGTTAGTTCGAAAGCATACTAATACAAAAGGTATCCTGACTCCTGTAGGGCCTGCTGTAAAATCTTGAGTTGACATCGCATTTTAAAAAAAATTCACTTGTTTTATTGAAAACTGCATTTTCAAAAACTTCAAAACAGACATAAGCTTTGCATTCTTAAAATAACATTGTTTGCATATGACTATTTGTTCAAACAGCATAGAAATTCGCACGACGAATATCTAGTGAACAAAAATCTTCTCAAGGATCACCTCGAGTGGAAAAACACTTCCAACCAAGGGGCAGACATGATCATGGTCCGTCATCTGGGGCAGTCCAGTCAATATTCAAGGAATCTCTCAAAAATGCCAAATAGCCAGGGGCAAATCTCCATCTGAATCAACTGGGGCATTGGGCATGAATTCCAGCGACAAATCTTGCATGATCAAACAAAGATCTTCTGGTAGTATGGCAACACAATACTACTGACAGTGACAACTCCCTGCACTCTGAGAACGTGGACATAGTCAAAAAATGCTACGCATAATTAAAGACCCGCTAGGTTGACTGGCCTAGGCAAAAATAAGGGCTTCCCGGCGAACCGAAAGAGTTCGGGCAAAAATAAGGGATGAAAATGAAAAATCTGTACACCCGGCAAGTCGAAAACCTGAAAAGGCGGCTTGGGCAAAAAAGGGTATCCCGATGGACTGAAAACCCGAAAGGGCGGTCCGGGAAAAAGTTAGGGATCAAAAGCGTACGACTATGTCCCGTCATCTCGTCACTTGCCTACCAGAAGAAGATTTGTCAATCGGCAGTTATCAAGGCCTCCACAGGTACCTTCTCCCACATAAGCTGGGGCAATAAAAATTGTCCGAACTGTACAAGCTGCTCTGTCCACCAAGGTACCAAGGTAAGTTCAGCTGAAGAATATGACCAAGATACCTTCACTCCCTGCAGGGTAAGGCAAGATTCAGCAATACTCTCCCCAAACAGAGTTGGTCTCCCATCAGCCCTAAAAAGGCACAGTATCCCCAGCAAGTCAGCAACACTCTCCCCCGAGCAGAGTTGGTCTACCATCAATCCTGAAAAAGTTGGGTATTCCCAGAAGATCTTAATATTCCCTAGCAGAGTATACAGATATTCCCCAGCAAGCATCCCCAGCAGTCTTAATATTCCTCGACAGAAATATAAGATTGTTCCCCGGCGGAATACAAGATACCCCCATTGGAGCCATTTCCCAGCACAGTCTGAAAAGCTTCCCCAACGGAGTTGAATCATCTCCCCAGTAGATTCTGGAAGCTTGTCTCCTGCAGAGTACAAATATCTCTCCCCCAGCCATATTCAAAGGATTATTCCCCACCAGAGTCTAACTGGGTTATCCTCAGCAAATTGCAACTGGAAGATCATCTCCCAGTGAAGTTCTTTCTATCCCCAGTGGAGTTCATCATCAAAATCCCCAACAGAGCTTATCAACGGGGTCCCCAACAAAGTTATCGTTAAAATCTCAGCTGAACATCTCTTCCCCACAGAGTAAATCCCCGCAGAGTAATCTCTTCACCAAGTTTATTCCCCAAAGGAGTCATCCTCTCCTACAGGTTTATTCGTGCAATCAGCTTCGTTCATCATCCCCAGCGGAGACGAAGAACTCTACTCTTCAACATCAGCCCAGGATTTAACAAGCTCCCGACATTTGTCAAGGATTTATCTTCCCGGACGAAAATACATTCATAAACATATCACATCTCATACCTCCTGCTTACATACATGATAAAGTGCATACGACACGATCTCATTTATTTTTGAGAACATCATGACATGATGCATTTCATACATCATGACATTGCATGCGACTAATGCTTTACCTTTTCAGGAAAAGGTCAATCAAAAGATGATTACCATCAACTTTTGCAGTTCCAGATCAACACCTGTAACTAGCCATGAAATATCTGTGAACGGCTGATTGTAGATCTATACCTGAAACCAGACAGGAAAATTATCTACATGAAGAGATTGAAGATCGACACCTGTAACTAGCCAGGAAATATCTGTGGACAACTGATTGTAGATCTATACCTGAAACCAGACAGGAAAGTTATCTACATTGAAGAGATTGAAGATTAATACCTATAGCAAGCCAGGAAAACTATCTTTCTTTCTCAGGTCATAGATCTATACCTGAAACCAGCCAGGAAAGCTATCTCCTCGACCAACCTTTCTTAAGTTCCAGATCAACACCTGTAACAGGCTAGGAAATATCTGTGGACGATTGATTGTAGATTCGATACCTGTAACTAGCCAGGAAAGTTATCTACATGAAGAGATTGAAGATCAACACCTGTAACAGGCCAGGAAACCATCTTTCTTTCTCAGGTCAGAGATTAATACCTGAAACAAGACAGGACAACTATCTCCTTGACCCACCTTTCTTCAAGTTCCAAGATCAACACCTGTATCCAGCCAGGAAATATCTGTGGACGATTGATTGTAGATCTACACCTGTAACTAGCCAGGAAAGTATCTATATAAAGAGACTGAAGATCAATACCTGTAGCAAGACAGGAAAACTATCTTTCTTTCTCAAGTCAGAGATTAATACCTGTATCCAGCCAGGAAAGCTATCTCGACCAACCTTTTTCAAGTTCCAGATCAACACCTGTATCTAGCCAGGAAATATCTGTGAGCGACTGATTGTAGATCTATACCTGTAACTAGCCAGGAAAGTTATCTACATGAAGAGATTGAAGATCAATACCTGTAGCAAGCCAGGAAGACAATCTTTCTTTCTCAAGTCAGAGATTAATACCTGAAACCAGACAGGGAAACTATCTCATCGGCCATCCTTCTTAAGTTCCGGATTAATACCTGTAACAAGCCAGGAAGTATCTGTGGACGACTGATTATAGATCTATACCTGAAACCAGACAGGAAATTTATCTATATTGAAGAGATTGTAGATCTATACCTGAAACAAGACAAGAAAGTTATCTACATGAAGAGATTAAAGATCAATACCTGTATCTAGCCAGGAAGTCATCTTTCTTTCTCAAGTCAGAGATTAATACCTGAAACCAGCCAGTAAAGCTATCTCGACCAACCTTCAAGTTCCAGATCAACACCTGTAACTAGCCAGGAAATATCTGTGGACGACGGATTGTAGATTAATACGTGAAACCAGACAGGACAACTATCTACTTGACCATCATCAGGCAACTCTACACAGGTTCCTTCTTTCAACCTACCAAGTTACAATTCAACAAACATTTCCAGATGGCATCTTTAAGCCCATCTCCACAACTATCCATTACATCTCCAGATGGCATCTATAAGCCCATCCTCCTATCCATCATCTCTCCAAATGGCATCTGTAAGCCCATTCCCAACATCACATTGCTGATACTACACCATGCGAGTGCAAATTTCTGGGCACTTTAGTGTTCAATCATCTTCCACCTTTGGATCACGGAAGGCATGCAAGCCAATCCACATCCTCAGGTTTAAGAAGATTGAACAGGGGAAACTGTTGTACCCCAAAATTTGCCCTCCCATATTCCTCAAGATTTGTCAAGATTGATTTCCAAATTATTCAAGATGGCTCAAGAGGTAGACAGTCAAACCACCTCCTAACACAGCTGAAATTAGGGTTTTGGTTCTTTCAAGGAATTTGAGGTTGTCAATGGCTAAAACAAGTCTCATAGGCCCATATATATCCTCAAGCACCTATAGGCCAAGTTTCAAGACTCACAGTGCCAAATTCCACAGTCAAAAGCCCTATTTGATTCACAGTCAACTATAGGGGCAAAATGGTCATTTTGCAGTCAAAAGTCAGAATTTTTGGTCGACATATTATCTTGAGTTCAAAATAATCATTTGATCAAGTCTTGATCATGATTCCACAAGCATGGCTCAAAAATCATCAAGATGCAAATAGTTACTATTTTTGGACAGTAGAAAAGTCAACTGTATCTGGACCAGGGCATAACTTTTTCATGGTTCATCAGAAAAATCCCATCCAATGCTCATTTTGAAGGGGATGACATTTCCTACAAACCATCTTCACATTCCAAGTCTAAGAAATGCTCTCATAAAAAGTTATCAATTTTTACATTATAGGTCAAATTCAAAAGTCAACAAAAATGCACTTTACGTCAAAGGCCATAACTTGAGATTGGTAAGTACAAATGACATGGGACCAAAGGCATTGGTTAGAGGACTTCAAGACCTTTCCAAAATGTCCAAGAACATGTTAATATGATCAAAATTGAGCAAGATATGCATTGGAGAAGTTGGGAAATTTTTATGAATTTGCAAAAGTCAACTTTGCTCAAAACACTTTGTTTTTGCTAATGGGCCTCAAATTTCTTCTTGAAACTTTATCCTTGGACTATGCACGACCCATCAAGCTTAATTGAATTTATTTTCTTATTTTTATTAATTAATTGGATTTTTAATCAATATTAATTCATTTAATTGATTTAAATTGTAGGAAAATACAAAGATTTGATTTTTCAATCTTTTTGTGAAGCAAATGTGGTCAAGATATGCTGGCAATTTCGTGTACCAAGTCAAAGATGCGATATCTCCAAATTTAGCAACTTTTTCCAATCATGAAGATTCAAAAATATATGATTTCCAATCAAATATTCAAATCATCATTCCATGGATTTTTGCTCAAGATTCAGACCTAATTTCAGTCCTCTATAAATATGCAAGCCAACCCTGATCATGCACACGTGAGAAAGCTGCAGACAAAGCCATAGCAATATTTAAAAATTCCAAGAAAATTGCAAAACTGTTTTCTATATTCCAGGCCAATTCAAGGACTTTTGTTGACTCTAATACACTGCAGGAGGTTCCCAGAACGATTGGCAATCAATTTCCAGCTTCATAGCTCAAAGAATCACTAATTATAGAACCACAGTTTGCTTCTTATGTTCAGAATCGTATTGGCTATTTCATGCGCATTTAACATGATTTATTGTTTGTTTTGCATTGCTTGAACCCATATGAAGCTAATGGTATAAGTTAATTGAATTATAATGCACAAAATCAAGAGTTGCCAAGGACGAATTCTAGGGTTCTTATGCTGTGAATTTGGGGCTTTGCAATCCAGGCAAAATTAGAACCCTTAAGACCCATGGTTGGAATCGTTGAATCCAGACGAACACGATGCAACCCTCGCGAAACATTTATATAAACCAGGGCTCTAGTCACTATTTTTCCTCGTATCATGTTGTGGGGGTTAAAAACCCCCGCTATCTGATTTGTTTTTACAGGTACAAAGGAGGAAGATGAAGACGTGTTAGCATTTGGTTGGGCCATTTGAAAAGAAGCTCGCGTTTTTGTAATTTCCAGCATATTAATTAAATCCTTAATATAATGATTGTTTAGCGTTATATTATCAAAAGCGTGCAGGTGGTTGGAGTGGTTAAGGCATTAGCTTGGCAGCATTGGGACCTGGGTTCGAATCCCAGGTCCCCCAAAATTATTATTTGCTATTTTCTTGCAGCTTATCCAGTATACCTTATGCCTTGAGGTCCACCATGTACTTTATCTTTCCAAGCGCAATGTGTCTTCATCCTCAAATTCAATGGCTCAGATGGAAGGATCATCATACTCCCAGTCAACCATGCGCATGGAGGAGTCAGAAAGTCAAAAGGGCTTGAGCTTAATGGGCCTGGCAATTGACAATAACACCTCCTAATGGGCCAACACCCCCCTGGTTTCTTTCTTTTTTCTTTTATATTTTTTCCATTTAACTATTTTACTAATAATTATTATTATTATTATTTAATTAATATAATTAACTTTTATTTTAATAATAAAATTCAGAAAACTAAAAATGTAATATTTTTCATTATTATTATTATTTATTAATTTCACCTTTAATTTATTATTTTTGTAAATAAATACTAACAAATTAATTTAGTTTAATTAGGGTTAATTTTAACTTTTTTTTCTCAATAATTTAAAATAAATTAGAATTAGGGTTTTTACTAACTTTTGACTATTTTTTCTTCTTATTTATTTTTTCTTAACACATAAAAAACTTAAAAAAATATTTCTTTTATTTAATTAATTAGAATTAGGTTTAATTAAATGCAAAAAGGACCAAAAACTCATTCTTTCTCAAAAAAGGGTCAAAACCCTAAGGACTTCTCCGATTCAATTTTTATTCGCGCATATTATTTTTTGATCATATTTATGTAATTGCTCTGAGGATGTAATAGCGTTAATTAGGACTTTAATTATTTATCGCTTTATTTTTACTTTCCGCATTTTATTTCAAGGGTTGTTTTTGGCGATGTAAATACCCGACGCCTTGTAATAGTTTAGAGTTAATTTCCGCAATTTAAATTCTGCAACTATTAAATGTTAGATGTTTGATAAATAGGGAATGCATGACAAGATCAAATGTATGAACTTAAAATCAACATAGATAACCCATGGCATGTACAAAGATAAAATTAACTGAAAAACAATACACTCGCACATGCCACTCTTAGGGTACGCCTCACTTGGTTGCCTCGACGTGGTCATTGAGTATAGGGTGTTTTAGAGGTCACCCTCCTGTCTAAAGATCAAAGTTGCCTTGAAACGGTTGCCTCGATAAAAAACGATCTAAGACATTAGGGTTACCTCTAAGGCGTCCTACTATTGCTTTAGTGACCACACATGTCCCTAAAATCGAATTGACCCGAAAAACTCCAACGACGGTGCTACCTACTTCTCAATAGTGGGATGGTACTGTCTAAAGGACATTTACACAGTTTAATTTCTTTTGAGCAGGTAAAGGTTCTCAGGTACTTGCTCTTTCAAAACAAAAATACTTTTTGCACCTACACTTTTCTGACAAAAGTTTTCAAACAACACTTCATACACTCTTGAGGACAAATACAAGAGTTAAATCGAAGTTTTCAAACAAACTTTTTCAAAACCCATAAACACAAGAAAAGCAAAACTTTTTGAAAACATAGTGAGCAAGTACCTAAGAGCCCGTGGATAACCACGGATAGAAAGGGTGCTAACACCTTCCCTTTCTATAATCTACCTCCCGAACCCGAGAAACATCTCGAAAAGGAATTTTGTTGTGCTTTTGTCCTTTCCTTATTGGAGAAAATAAAAGACGGTGGCGACTCTTGCTTACCGCGACATTTTGCGAAACGCAAACGCGAACCAGCATTCCAAAACAGTCAGTTCTATTTCCACCGATCACACCATACATCATGACACATGCATATACGCATCATACAACACAATCTCATTTATTTTGAGAACATCATTGCTTGATACCTATCATGCATTACATACAGCTAACCTTTACCTTTCAGGAAGGATGCGGTTAAATTCTCAAAAAAAATCAAAGCTATGAAGCTTTTACTCAGTCGAATTACCGACCAGTTCTTAAATCTCAACAGAATTATCCTCAGTTGAATTATAGATAAGGTTCTAAATCTCAACAAAGTTCCTCCGTCGAATTACAGACAGTTCCTAAATCTCAGCAGAGTTTTCTCAGTTGAAGTACGGGCAAGTTCTTAAATCTCGATGAAGATGTTTCCCTCAGTCGAATTACCGACCAGTTCTTAAATCTCAACAAAATTATCCTCAGTTGAACTACAGACAAGGTCCTAAATCTCGACAAAGTTCCTCCGTCGAATTACAGACAGTTCCTAAATCTCAGCAGAGTTTTCTCAGTTGAAGTACAGGCAAGTTCTTAAATCTCGATGAAGATGTTTCCCTCAGTCGAATTACCGACCAGTTCGTAAATCTCAACAGAATTATCCTCAGTTGAACTACAGACAAGGTCCTAAATCTCGACGAAGTTCCTCTATTGAATTACAGACAGTTCCTAAATCTCAACAGAGTTTTCTCAGTTGAATTACGGGAGAGTTTCTTAAATCTCGATGAAGATGTTTCCCCCTCAATTGAATTACGGACAAGTTCTTAAAACTCAGCAGAGATGTTCTCTCGGTTGAAGTACAGACAAGTTCCTAAATCTCAACAAAATTAGACTTCCCCAGCGGAATCTTCCACAACAGTAGGCATGCAAGCTCTCTCTAAGGAATCTCTTATGCGATCGACACTCCTCCAAATGGAATCTGTAAGCCCATTCCCGACATCACAAGGCTGATACCACTTCATGCAAGTGCAAATTTCTGGACACTCTAGTGTTCAATCATCTTCCACCTTCGGATCACGAAAGGCATGAAAGCCAATCTACATCCTCAAGTTTAAGAAGATTGAACAGGGGACGCTGTTGTACCCCAAAATTTTCCCTCCCATATCTCTCAAAACATTGCAAGAAAAATCTCCAAGTGGCTCAAGATTGCTCAAGAGTTGGTCAGACAAGCTCTCTCCTAAGAAAGTCTACCCCAAATTAGGATTTTGTGTTGCATTAAGATCCTTGAGTCCAAATGACCTCAAGTGCTCCCCAATGACCTAATATGTTCTCAATATCATCCATGTCAAGTTTCAAGCCTTGCAGAGGAAATTTGCTCAATCAATTGCTCAAAAGTCCAAAAATCGATTGTGCTAGGGCAAAAGTCAATGGTGACCCAAATACAGTCAAACTTCAAGTTTTTTTGTCAACATTATCATTTTGAAGGAAATTTCATCATTTGATCAAGGGTTGATCATGATTCATCAAGGATTGCTCAAAATTCATCAAGATTCAAAAGTTGCTAAATTAGGGTTTTGTAGGAAAAGTCAACTCAACTTTGACCAAGCATAACTTTCTCATACTTTATGAGAAATGACCCATCCAAAGCTAATTTTGAATAGGATGCAATTACCTACAATCCATATTCATACCCCAAGATCAAAAAATGTATTCACAAGAAGTTATGAATTTGGACATTATAGGTCATTTTTGAAAGTCAACAAAAACACCTTTTTTGCCAAAGCTTATAACTTGATCATGGAATATCAAAATGAGATGAGACCAAAAGAGTTGATTAGAGGACATCTCAGTCTTTCTAAAAAGTCAAATAACACCTCAAAAAGTTCAAAATTGAAGATGTTATGCGTTGTTGAAGTTAGACTTTTTTGCAAAATTGCCAAAAGTCAACTATCCCCAAAACTTCAAACTTTGCCAAATGGGCCCGTTCTTTTTCACTTGATTTGAGTTTGAATTATTGCCCACGTGCCCTAGCTCCATCCATGTCTCCATATCATTTTTTATTAATTATTTTGATTTTTATTTGAATTAATTTGATTTAAATCAAAATAAATCAAATAAAATCAAAAGGCATTGATAACCAAGATCTTGTGTTGATTTCAGGCTCCAAATACAGCTATTATCATCATCAAATTCGTATCAAGTGAATCATGTGCAAAAAGATTGGAATTAAGCAAATTTGGCAAGTTTGTAAATGGAGATCAAATCAAATATGCAAGCATTGATAAGGCAAGATTTGGACCAAGTTTGTAAACCTAATGCACTGAGTAATACATAAGCAAGCTAAAGCACACGAAATAAGGGTTGAGAATCGTTGGATGAGGCAGAACCACTTTGCAAAAATTCACAAAAAAGTTGGAGATCAAAGTCCAGGTTAGAGGCAGTTTCAGGACGCGAGAGTTGTCTCAATCGATTCCTGGCCATTCACACAAGCTACCTGGATCCAAACCAAGCATTATCAGGTCCTCAAGCATGCTGTAAGTCTCACGCTATTCACCCCTATTCTTGATTTCGATTTGAATCATTCTGGCATCTATTGAACAAACTAATGGCATATTTGTGATCACAAGAACATTTGCAAACTGATGGTAATAGCCATTTTCATTTATGTGCTCTGTATAGAAAGTAACCGTAGCTAGGGTTCCTTGTTCGTGTTTAGGGTTTTCCGTTTCAGGTACAATTGGCTCATAAGAAGAACATGGTTGTGATCAGGAGATCATGACGAACTCAACCCTAGCCTTGAAAATCATTTTTATGGCTTAAGGACGATTTTGGAACGAAGCTATGGTTTTAGCTGCGGATAAAAATCCGCAGGTAAAATTTACAGGGTTTTGATGAAGATGATGATGCGTTGTCACCCTTCTGTTGGTTCGTTTGAATTCCGTGCCAAATTCCATTAACGTGTTTGTTTTTATTATATTATTAATTCTTTGTATTATGCTAACAACTAAAATAGCCTGGCGTAGTGGTAAGCGAGCATTTGATATACCTTCAGGACCTGGGTTCGAATCCCAGGTCCCCCTCTTTCTCAATATTATTATTTTTCAGCTAATCCAGTATGTACGCGTGCCAAGGGATCACCATACTCCTTCACTAATCTGAGCGCCAGATGGCCAATGGCCAGATCTGATGATCCATGATGGGAGGTCCACCAAGGCGCCAGTCAAGCGTGAGCACCAGATCCACAAAGTCAAAAAGGCCAGTTGCTAATGGGCCTACAGATTTGCTACTCACACCCTCAAAGCAGGCCCAACTCCTCTCTCTTTTTATTTATTTTGTTATTTTATTTTATTGTTTTATTTCATTTAATTAATTTTCTAACCAATCACAAAATTCTTTTTTTTTTCAAATAAAATCACAAAAATATTTTGTATTCAATGAAACTTTAAACTTTTATTTTTCTTAATAAATTTATTAATTAATTAGGTTTTTTAATTATAAAACTTTAATTCATTTTATAAAATAAATAAAATTAATTAGACTTAACTAGGTTTTAACTATTAATTTAATTATTTTTATTTTCTTTCTTAAAATAACAAAAAAAACCCAAAAACATGTCATAATTTTTTTCATTAATTAATTTATTAACTTAATTTAGGCATTTAATTTAGGTTTAATTTCTTTTCCTTAAATAAAAACAACAAAAAAAAAAGTAATCTTCTTTCAAAAGGGTCAAAACCCTAAATTTCGCACTCGATTTAATTTCCCGCACGCTTTATTTATTTTTATCCAATAATGTACCTGCTTCCGAATTGTAATAGTTAAATAGGACATTTAATTATTTTATCGCTTTATTTTATTTTTCAAAGGGGTTGTCTTTGGCGATGTAAATACCCGACGCCTTGTAATTTAATTTCCGCACCTTTAATTTCTGCAAATTATAACTGTTAGATGTTTGATAAGAGGGTTTGCATGACAAGACTGAATGTTAATCTTAAAATCAAATTAGATCACCCTTAACATGTACAAAGATAAAATAATTGAAAACAACACACTCGCACATGCGCACTCTTAGGGTACACCTCACTTGGTTGCCTTTGCACATGGTCATTGAGTATAGGTCGTTTTAGAGGTCGCCCTCTTGTCTAGAAGATCATAGTCACCTCGAAATGGTTGCCTCGGATATTATTGCCTCAAACAAATGATCTAAGACTTTAGGGTTACTGCTAAAGCGTCCTAACATTGCTTTGATGACCGTATGTCCCTAATTCAAATTGACCCTCAAATTCCAACGACGGTGCTACCTGCTCATCAATAGTAGGATAGCATTGTCTAAAGGTAATTAGCATATAACGATTCCTTTTTCGAGTAGGTAGATGGTTCTTAGATACTTGCTCTTTCAAAAAAACAAAACCTTTCTCACACTTACACCTTTTCAAACAAAGTTTTCAAAAACACTTCATTACACTCTTGAGGACAGAAGCAAGAGTTAAATCGAAGTTCAAACAAAAACTTTTTCAAACCCACAAGCACAAAGAAAACAATTTTTGAAAACAAATGAGCAAGTACCTAAGAGCCTGTGGATAACCACGGATAAAAAGGGTGCTAATACCTTCCCTTTCTATAATCTACCCCCCGTACTCAGAAATATCTCGAAAAAGGAATTTTTCTGTGCTTTTTTTCCTTTCCTTGTTGGATAAAATAAAAGTTGGTGGCAAATCTTGCTTACCGCGACATTTTGCGAAAACAAACGCAAAATGCAAACCAGCATTCCAAAAAACAACCAGTTATTCCCACCGTATCACAGTTGTACATACCAGGCATGAAAAGCAACTTGCTCAGAATAAGGCAGATGGTCGAAAAGAATTACAAAGTGTCGATCAAAGACAAGATAATAAGAGTCGTCGACGTAAGTGGAAGGTTAATCTTGAAGGCTCTCATGTCTCAAAATAGAACCTTCAAGATCAAACTGAATGTGATGGAGCACAAATGCCTAACAACTACAGGTAGCAGAGGTGAATGGATATGACACTATCAACTTGGCCATCTTAACTTCAGAGACATCAATGATTTGAAGAGAAGAAATATGGTTTCAGGATTGCCAGAAATCGACATTTTAAACGAGGTATGTGAGGAATGTATGCAGACAAAGAAACACAAGAATAGGTTCATCAAGGATACAAGAAGAAACTCGAATATTATTCTTGAAGTCATATACTCTGATGTATGTGGACCAATCCATGTGGATTCGAATGGAGGTAATAAATATCTTGTCACATTCATAGATGATTTCAGTCGAAAACTGTGGACTTACCTGATCAAGAAGAAAAGTGAAGTGGTTGAGGTATTTGTAAGTTTAAGTATATGGTCGAAAGGCAAAGTGGTCGAAATATCAAAGTTTTGAGAGTTAATGGTGGTGGAGAGTATGTGTCGAAAGACTTTAAAAAATTATGTGAAAAAGAAGGGATTATGCATGAGGTAGTGCCACCCTACACTCCACAGCAGAATATAACTGTAGAAAGAAAGAATTGAACCATCACGAATATGGTGAGAAGTATGCTGAAAGGAGAGAATTTACCTAAAGAGTTTTGGGGTGAAGTTGTGTCGGCTGCAACATATATCTTGAATAGATGTCCGACGAAGAAGTTATAAGAAATTAGTCTAGGATAATGTTGGTCTAGTGTGAATCCTAGCTTGAGTTATCTAAAGGTATTTGGATCTATTGCACATAGAAATGTGCCAGATCAGTTGAGAAGAAAACTTGATGACAAGTCGAGTCAAATGATCCTAGTAGGATATCACTCGACAGGAGGTTACAAGTTGTTCGACCCAATGAACAAGAAAATTATGATCAGTAGGGACGTAGTCATAGATGATCTTAAAGAGTTGAATTGAACTTGAAGAATCAGAAACTCAAGTCGAAAGATAAGTTCGATAAGAGGAAGTTAGAGATCAACCAAGTACAAGTAGACCTCAGAGAACAAGACACATGCCTGCAAGGTTGTAAGATTGTGTGATCACATTATATGATGTGGTTGATGATGAAGGTGAGATGGTACATTATACTTTTTATGCAGATGTCAAACCAGTCAATGCAACTAAAGCATTGAAGGATTTAAAGTGGGTGAAAGCAATGAATGAAGAAGTGAAGTCCATCAAAGACAATAACACCTGGTCACTTGTTGAATTTCCTCAAGGAAAGAAGGAAATCAATGTCAAGTGGGTATACAAGGTGAAGCTGAATCCCAGAGGGGGAGTAACTCAACACAAGGCAAGACTTCTGGAAAAAGGATTTCATCATAAGGAAGGAATTGACTTTGATGAACTCTTTGAACCTGTAGCTAGAATCGAAACAATCATGTTGGTTGTTGGTCGAGCATAAATTAATAGTTGGCATATATGTCAGATGGACTTAAAGTGTACATTCCTAAATGGACCCTTAGGCGAAGAAGTTTATATTACATAACCAATTGGGTTTGTGAATCATGGCGAAGAGAGAAATGTGTACAGGATACATAAAGCCATATATGGACTCAAACAAGCCCCAAGAGCTTGGAATAAGAAGATTGATAGTTTTCTAAGGGAGAAGGAATTTGTGAAGTGCACAACTGAGAATGGAGTATATGTAAGAAGAAGCAAGAGTGAATTTCTTATACTATGTCTCTATGTCGATGACTTGTTAATAACATGTAGCTGCAAGAAGGAAATCGAAGACTTCAAAAGTGATATCAGCAAGGAATTTGAAATGTCAGATCTAAGTAACATTTCATATTTCCTTTGCATCGAATTCTACAAGAGCAATAGAGGTTTGATGATGCATCAAATAATATATGCAAGAGAAATTATCAATAGATTTGAGATGAAAGAATGCAACTCGACTTCGACACCTGCTGAATCAAGGTTGCAACTGTCGAAAGATTCAGGAGAAGATGATGTCGACCCAAACAAATACAAAAAACTTATTGGGTCATTATGATACCTTTGTCATACGAGGCATGACTTAGCATAAAATGTATGTATGGTAAGTAGATTCATGTAGAAGCCAAAGGTATCACACCTAGCAGCGGCGAAAAGGATATTGAGGTATCTAAAAGGAACCCTTGACTATGGCATTTTGTTTCCTGCAGTAGATAAAGGAAAAAAATGTAAGTTAGTGGGATACATTGACTCAAGTTGGTGTAGTGATGTTAAGGATTGAAAATCCACATCATGATATATGTTTATGCTATATGGTGCACCAATTGCTTGAAGTTTGAGAAAGGAACCAGTAGTGACATTATCATCGTGCGAAGCAGAGTACATAGTTGTTTCTCTTTGTGCATGTCAAGCAACACGGATGGTGAACTTTGTTGGAGAAATTACAGGGAAAGATCATGGAGCAATTACCGTGAAGATTGACAGTATGTTAGCTATCAATCTGGCAAAGAATATGATAACAAATGGTCGAAGCAAGCACATCGAGATGAGTTCCATTATATTCAAGAGCATGTAGTAGACGGGATGATGAACTTGGAACTCTACAGAACTTAGAATCAGATTGCAGACATTATGACAAAGGGTGTGCAGGTCAAAGTGTTCAGAAGACTATGAGTTATGATGAATATAGATATCTTAGACACAATGAATTAGGTGGTGTGCTGAAAATGTAATTCCTTGTGTCGAAGCAGGTTGTTGCTCGAACACAAGGTGTGTCAAAGTGTTGTAAGCAGATTGTTACACACATATTTGATTTAGATCCAAAATAAATATTTTGGGCTTTTATAGTTTTGTGCTTTTTAGCTTATGGAGTAAGCTAGCTCATTATAAATATACGAAGTAACCCCTATTTTGTAACACATTAAATATTCACAGAATTTGCAGTTGTAAGTGAATAAGAAAATTTTCCACAGTTTGTGGGCAGAGAGAAACTCTGCAGAAACCCTAAATCTCTTTTCTTTTTTAACTTTTCTTTTCTTTTCATTGTCATCGTGTGGTGTTAACAATCTTGTTCATCAAGATTGATAGAAATTTAACTTCCTCTTTGTATCTCTCTAAAAATCCACTCTATCACCTGTCTTTTTCCTCTCTTTTTTGTGTTTTTTAACCGACTCTCTCCATATTAAATGCCAAAAACTTCATCATAGGTTCTGGTGGTTTTCCAACCAAATTCGCCTAAAGAAACCACAAAACCCTAATTTAGAGAAAGCGGTTAGTGGGTCAGATGAAAAATAAGATGTAAAGTTAAAAATCAATAGTTATATTTTATCTTGGAAGTACAAGAAAACTCAAGTGCACTTAAATGTCCTAAGTAAGAGCACCATAAGCCTTATAAGGTCAACCTCGATTTCAAAAGACTTCCTGAGTGACGAAACACACAATAAGCCTTTGGGCCAACTGTTATAGGTCGGCCAAAGGCCTAATACAGACAAGGACTAAGTGTTAAGCTCAATGAGGCTAAGTCCCTCAAAATTGTCCATTTTATATAACTGGTGCAAGTGAGAATTTTAACTGACTTACGTGTTTCAGTTTTAATCTTGTAATTTAATACCGGTGAAAATCAATATTAGGGTAAGCGGTTAATACTTACAACTGGAAACAAATGAATTCCTTCAAAGAAATAGAATCTCAATGACGAACTACCTTCCGTAATGACAAGGCTACCATTCATCGAAAAAAGATCTCAACAACAAACTACCTTCCATAATGACAAGGCTACCATTCATTGGAGTAACAAAATCTCAACAATGAACTACCTTCCATAATGACAAGGATACCATTCATTGGAGTAACAAAATCTCAACAATGAACTACCTTCCATAATGACAAGGCTACCATTCATTGGAGTAACAAATCTCAATAACAAACTACCTTCCATAATGATAAGGCTACCATTCATTAGAGTAATAAATCTCAGCAACAAACTTCCTTCCATAATGACAAGGCTACCATTCATTGGAGTAACGATTCTCAACAACAAACTATCTTTCATAATGACAAGGATACCATTCATTGGAGTAACAAATCTCAACAACAAAATACCTTCCATAATGACAAGGCTACCATTCATTGGAGTAACAAATCTCAGCAACAAACTATCTTCCATAATGACAAGGCTACCATTCATTGAAGTAACGAATATAAAAAACAAACTACCTTTCATAATGACAAGGCTACCATTAATTGGAGTAACAAATCTCAGCAACAAACTACCTTCCATAATGACAAGGCTACCATTCATTGGAGTAACAAATCTCATCAACGAACTACCTTCCATAATGACAAGGCTACCATTCATTAGAGTAACAAATCTCAACAATGAACTACCTTCCATAATGACAAGGCTACCATTCATTGGAGTAATAAATATGAATCTTCTTTGGGAACTGTCAGACTTATTGGGGAAGTACAGGTTGCTCAAATAAAGAGACCTGCCACTTGCTATTATGAGGAGGAATTGCAATAATGATTTCCCGAGGAAAGAAATATGGCTTCCTGGGGAAATGCCAATGTATTCCTCTTTGAGGAGATAAAATCTTCATGTGAAAAATAAATGCACATTCTCAAACTAGGGCTTGAAGCTTGCAGAAATCAAAATAATAATACTGCTGGGGACTACCCATTCAAACCAAAATTAGACCGGAATGAAGCAGTCAACCAAAATAACACCTCATGAGAAATAAACTCAATGGGGAACCATATTCCATCCAGACGATGAATTGAACAGGAAGACTAAAGTAAAATTCTTCCACGAGGGATAACTCAGTGGTGAAATTGAAAGAATATACACTTTCTGCTTAAGGTTGACACTCTATTGGAAAGAGGATAACACAAATCTATAAAATAGGATAATATGCCAACAATAATATGTTAAAGAACCATGATTTACTAAATTCAACTAGGCATGATGTATGTATGGATGTATGAATGTCATTATGTATATGCTGACAAAACAGACATATAACACCGGGGATAACCCGACCAGACCAACTTGGGCACAATCAATACTCGACTAAATCACATCCAAGATGAAAATTCCATAAGAAAGTAATCACCAACTAAGGAAACAGATTCCTATCTCGCGGCTTAACCTCATTGGAAAGGAACAAAATCATAACAATAAATCAATACAAACATAGGGATATAACAACTTCTTTCAGGCTTCACCAGGAAAAACACACAGACTTCAATGGGGAAAAGCAAAATTTTCAAGGTCTGTACTTCTACCGGGGACTGTAATACTGACTTTACTAGGGAGAACAATACCACATTGCCGAGACATCAGCTGGGGGAAATCATACTGTCTTTAATGAGGAGGGTAACAACACATCGTCAAAGGGGGCACCAAGATACATTCTTCAATACTGAGAGTGATGATTGCACCAACTTCTCTGGGGAGAAATTACGAAACCTCACGGGGATAACAATTCTCAGGGAAATATGTTATCTCCGCTTTACTTGGGGATTTAAAAAGTTAAACATTACAGCAAGAAATCAAACTTATGGGGATTTTAATTCAATCCCAACACTTGGCGGGAGAAACTTAAAAGGTTAACGACTGTTTCAACACTTCTTAACAAAGACATTGCACTTGCATGTTTGCTGGGGAATCTGGGATAGAGACTCAATACCATGCAAACCCGAAATCACAATGTGTCAAGACCTGACTGGGTAAGACGGGATCACAAACCCGACATCGTACCCTACACAAATTGGTATCGTCTTCAACTATGTAAGAAAAACATGAATAACATACTCAAATCCAACAAAAGTGCCTTGGGAGAACCTTCCTGGAGAAATCAGACTTCTAAAATTTTCGAGTTCTTCCATCCCTGAAGTCACTATTTTTGTTCTTCTTGAGTCACAAGATCTAAAGCAATAAGTAATTTGTAAACTCTTTTCAAAAAATAATTTTGTTATTTAATTTGTTTGCTTTTAAAATTACTACCATTAATAATTGAAGTCTTTGTAAGCTGAATAAAATAAGAATTGCAAAGAATTGGATAAGAGCTCAAACTTTATTAATGGGATGGTAGTCTGAAAATGGCGAGACTCAATAAATGATTACAAAGTTTGTAAAATGGTAATAATCATTGGAAAAGATACATTGAAATACAATGACCACTATTCTCCCTAACAACTTTGATCTCCTGAGTAGAGACTTCGTCCGAAGAATGGTGAAGATCCTGAAAGATTGTTGCTTCAAATGATTGAGTCTTGTCTGATGCAGTTACTTGTAAGGAAATCCCTAACTTTTGCCTAGATTGCCCTTGCGGGTTTTCAACCTACCGAGAAAAATTTAGTTTGTTTGTCTCTATTTTTTCCTAGACCGCCCTTTCAGGTTTTCGGCCTACCGAGACGCTCCTTTTTGCCTAAGCCGCCCTTTCGAGTTTTCATCTTAGCAAGTTGTTCTTTTCATTTTTCTAGGCGAAGTATTTCTTGACTGCATCAGCATTCACAGGACGTGGGAACTCCTCGCCATCCATCGTTTCAAGAATCAATACACTTCCAGAGAAGGCTTTCTTGACAACATATGGGCCTTCAAAATTGGGAGTCCACTTACCCCTAAAATCAGCGTTGAAAGACACGATCTTTCTAAGCACGAGGTCGCCTTCTCTGAATTCATGAGGCTTGACCTTCTTATCAAAAGCTTTCTTAATTATCTTCTGGTATAGATGGTCATGACACAAGGCCTTCATTCTTTTCTCTTCAATCAAATTCAACTTGTCAAACCTGTTCTAGACCCATTCATCCTCTGACAACTTAGTTTCCATTATCACGCGTAAAGAGGGAATCTCAACTTCAATGGGGAGCACTGCTTCCATGCCATACACAAGGGAGAAAGGGGTTGCCCTTGTTGAAGTGCGAATAGATGTTCAATACCCATGTAAAGAAAAAGGGAGCATCTCATGCCAATCTTTATAAGTGATAACCATTTTCTGGATGATCTTCTTGATGTTCTTATTAGCAGCTTCAACAACCCCATTCATCTTTGGCATGTAGGGAGATGAATTGTGATGGACAATCTTGAATTCTTTGCAAAGTTCAAGCATCATCATATTATTCAGATTTGAATCCTTCTTGGCACACCATACCGACATATCAGATTGTTCTTGATAAAACGCACTACCACCTACTTAGTGACATTAGCATATGAAGTTGCTTCCATCCATTTGGTGAAGTAATCAATTGCCACTAAGATGAAACGATGTCCATTTGACACCTTGGGTTCGATCATTCTGATCATATCAATACCCCACATAGAGAAAGGCCATGGGGAAGAAATAACATTGAGAAGCATTGGAGGCACATGAATTTTGTCAGTATAAATCTGACATTTATGGCACTTCTTTGCAAATTTGTAACAGTCAGATTCCATTGTCAGTCAATAATAACCTGCCTTAAGTATCGTTTTCACCATCGAATGTCCATTGGCATGAGTACCAAAGGAACCTTTATGGACTTCATGCATCAACATGCCTGCTTCGTGTCTTTCCACACATCTGAGCAAGACCATGGCATAATTTATTTTATACAACACATCTTCATTGAGGAAAAAGCTACCTGCCAACCTTCTCAATGTCTTTCTATCTTTATTCGATGCACCAGTTGGGTATTCCAAAGTCTGGAGAAAATGCTTGATATCATGATACCAAGGCTTTTCATCTGCTGATTCCTTCTCCACAAACACATAAGTCGGTCTATCCAAATTTTGCATTATGATACGAGGCACATCATTCCAAGTATTCATTTGATACATAGAATCCATAATTGCCAAAGCATCTACCATCTGATTTTCATCTATGGGAATACGATGGAATTCAACTTTCTTAAAGAAGGGTAATAATCTTCTAGCATAATCTTTGTAAGGGATCAAGCCAGGGTGACGATTATCCCATTCTCCTTTAATCTGGTTAACTACCAAAGCTGAATCACCATATACATGTAGAACTTTAATTCTGAGATCAATGGCTTCCTCGAGACCCATGATACAAGCCTCATACTCTGCCGTATTATTGGTACAATCAAATGCCAGCCTTGCAGTAAAAGGAATGTGTGATCCATGTGGAGTGATAATCACAACACTGATTCCTTTTCCATAAGCATTCATAGCTCCATCAAATACCATACCCCAACGGGATTCAGGATCAGAACCTTCCCCGGGAAAAGGTTCATCACAATCCTTCACTTTCAAGAACACCACATCCTCACCATGGAAATCAAACTTGACAGATTGATAGTCATCTAGCGGTTGGTGAGCAAGATAATCCGCCAACACACTACTTTTTATAGCCTTTTAAGTTTGGTACTCAATATCATATTCAGACAGTAACATCTGCCAACGGGTAATTCTCCCAGTAAGAGCAGGCTTTTCAATGATATACTTAATTGGACCCATTTTGGAAATCAACAAAGTAGTATGATTCAACATATATTTCCGCAACCGCTTTGCCGCCTAGGCCAGAGCACAACATGTCTTTTCCAACATAAAATACCGCGACTCACAATCAGTAAATTTCTTACTGAGATGGTAGATGACATATTCTTTGTTTCCTATTTCATCTTGTTGTCCCAAAATACAACCCATAGAATTATCCAACACTGTCAGATACATGATCAATGGTCTCCCTTCAATAGGAGGGAGCAAGATAGGAGGTTCAAGCAGATATTATTTGATACTTTCAAATGCCCTCTGGCAATCATTTGTCCATACACAACCCTGATCTTTCTTTAACAACTTAAAGATCGGTTCACACATTGCAGTCATGTGGGAAATGAATATGGAAACATAATTCAACCGCCCAAGGAAGCCTCTAAATTTCTTTTCAATTCTTGGTGCATGCATTTCTTGAATTGCTTTAACTTTACCAGGATCAACTTCAATTCCTTTTTGGCTGACAATGAAACCTAGCAATCTCCCTGATCGGACACCGAATATGAATTTATTTGGATTCAAGTGGAGACAATATTTCCTCAAATGCTGAAACAATTTCAACAAATCTTCTATATGCCCTTCTTCAGTTTGTGATTTGGAAATCATGTCATCAACATATACCTCAATTTCTTTGTGCATCAGATCATGGAATAGGGTTGTCATAGCCCTCTGGTACGTTGCACCAGATCATGGAATAGGATTGTCATAGCCCTCTGGTACGTTGCACCAGCGTTCTTCAACCCGAAGGGCATCACTCTGTAACAAAATGTTTCCCAGGGTGTGATAAACGTTGTTTTTTCCATGTCCTCACGAGCCATTCTGATTTGATTATATCCGGAAAATCCATCCATGAACGAGAATACTTTGAATTTTGTTGTACTATCAACCAACATATCAATATGTGGTAATGGAAAATCATCTTTTGGACTAGCTCTGTTTAAATCTCTATAATCAACGCACATGCAAATGTTTTTGTCTTTCTTTGGTACTAGGACAATATTGGCAATCCACTGAGGGTACACTGACGTCACAAGAAAACCGACATTAATTTTCTTTAAGACCTCTTCTTTAATTTTCACTACCATATCAGGGTGAGTTATTCACAATTTCTGCTTGACTGGCGGGCACTCTTACTTCAACGGCAAATAATGCTCTATAATATCAGTATCTAGACCAGACATATCTTGGTAAGACCAAGCAAATATGTCCACATACTCTTTAAACAGTTTAGTCAACCTGCTCTTCACATCAGGATGCAACAATGCTCCAATCTTGACCTCTTTTGGCTCTTCCTCTGAACCCAAATTGATGGTCTCCAATGGCTCTTTATACGGCTGAATGGCACTTTCCTCACGCTCAAGCAACCGTGAAACCTCTTCTGGAATTTCATCATATTCTTCTTCTTCGGCCATATACACAGGATATTCGAAGTTGGGAGAGGGTGCGGGGTCATTGTATTCAACGGGTTTTTTTAATTAATCTGCACATATGATTTATGATTGCTTTTAGAAACTAACACATATATCAAGTGATCATGCAGATTTATTTACAATTATTATTTATTTCAAAAGGTTTTTTTTATTACCATTTTCCAAGAAAAAGCAGAAAACAAAAACACAATTTGAGAATCAAAGACAACATTTATTTATAATTTTAATGATCAAAGCAAACAGATAAGCTCATACAATATTAACTTCCACCTTGGGCAGAGTAAAAGATTTTTGAAAAGATAGACAAAAACAAATTACTTTGAGACATGGATGCAAGAGGGGATATCAATAGTGACCCAGTTCTGGACTCCGACTCCAGGCGTCACATTATTCAACATTTCCTGCTCTTCTTCATCCTCCACAATAGCATTGATTCCAGAAATAGTTGGATGAAGGTAACTTCTGCTGTAGAAAATATCATGATAGCTTCTCACAGTAGACTTCAACTTCATGTTCTCAACTTTGCCATTCTTCATTGAGAATCCTAAACCAACCTTGTTCTTGTTCACCGGTGGATCAATAATCTACCTTCATACTTTACTAGGGCCATTGCGCACAACCTACTGAGCATCTTTGAATGAAGCCATAGAATTCTCATTCTATCTTACGTTATCAACGGAAAAATCTTGGAAATGTGTTCCAACAACAACTTCATCTGCTTCTACAACACTGAAAGATGACAGATGAGAAATCAATAATGCTTGCTCTCCATTTATAATAACAACTCTGCCTTCATGCACGAACTTTAACTTTTGGTGTAGAGTCAAAGTTACATCCCCTGCCTCATGTATCCATAGCCGTCCCAATAAAAAACTGTATGCGGGCACAATATCCATGACTTGGAAAGTAATCTGAAAAAGATGTGGGCCTACGTGAATAGGTAGATCCACTTCCCTAATAATAAATTCCTTGATCCATCGAAAGATTTTATAATAATACCACTTGGGCGCATGAGAGCCCCTTGATATTTCAACTTCATCAGCATGCTCTTTGGCATAACATTTAAGGCGGACCCATTATCAATCAACAAATTTGACAATGAATCATTTTTACAGTTCATGGATATGTGGAGGGCTAGGTTGTGATTCCTCTCTTCGTCAAGCAATTCATCATCGCAAAAGCTTAGGTTATTACAAGATGTAATATTACCTACCACACTGCTGAATTGATCTAACGACATATCACACTATATGAAGGCTTGGTCCAACACCCACATTAAAGATTCTCTATGGGCAGTAGAGTTCATCAACAATGCTAGGATAGATATCTTTGAAGGAGTCTGCAATAGCTGATCTACAATTCTGTAGTCGCAAATTTTGATAATCTTCAAAATATCATCCATAACTTTCTCCAGGGTAGCACCACTGGAATCCCCTACAACTTTCTTATTCTCAGCATTTTCCCCAACTTTCTTACCAGCATTATCATTTCCCCAAAAAACCGGTGCAAATACACGACCACTACAGGTCACTCTACCAGTCTCAACTATATTCTCGATGCTAGACAATGACTGGATGGGAACTTCCACACCATCCTCTAAAATAGTAGAATTATACTTGTACGTACAACTTTATCTAATTTGTAAGGAACAAGCCCTGGAAAGAAAATCACCACTGGGGCAACAACTGACTTGCTACAGTATTTAATCTCAACGGGGGAAGAATCATTAAAATAAGGCACAATTACTTTCACACCTTCTTCTGAAAATTTGGGTATCAAAGAATCATCGCTGGAGAACATATCCTCATATGAGGAAAAGAATTCATTTGCAGAAGCATACTCATCATCTGACTCAATCTCGGCCGAGCAATCTTCAATCATATCAACCTCATGGTAATCATCTCTTTGGCCTGACACCTTAATAGTGTCATTGTCCAATAACAACTGAATACCTTTTCTAACAATGGAACATCCCCGAGAATATCTACAGCATACCCTGTAAGATCCATAGTGGTGCTCTACTTGACCAGCCATGTGGCATAAAGTAGCGTGTAATTACACGAGATCATCATTCATATGGTCCACATCAAAGATCCAAAAATCTCTGGGACATCCAAAGACCATGTTCAATTCTTCCTCATATTCTGCCCTAGGCCTGATTATATGGATGAGGCCCTCATCCATCATCTCCTGCAATCATCCTTTATCTTATCGCAACCTTATATATCAGTACTACAGATACCACAACCAGCATGGTCATGAGTATATTAACTAAACTCGCAAAGGTCTTCATGCATCTTTACCAAGTATCCTCTGACCAAGTTAATATCATAATTGCGAAAGTCCCCTGGACAATCAGCAACCATGTTAACAACATTCGTTCCTCCATGCTTTGGCAGAGGATTATCTTTGACATTAGGACTAACATCCTTAAAGGACAAAAGGCCAGATCTCACCATTTTTTGTACCTCCGATTTCAGGGGATAACAATTTTCCATATTGTGCTCTGGTGCACCTTGATGGAAAGCACACGTCTGATCCACTTTATAGTACCAAGGCAAAGGTGATGGTATAGCAGGGGGTGGCCTAGTCTGGACCAACTTTTTCTGGATCAATGCTGGGAGTAACTCTGCATAACTCATGGGGATAGAGTCAAAAGGCTCTCTCCTCTGATTTTGCCCTTGATTTCCTTGAGGGGATGGTCTTTGATAAGCGACTGTAGTCGGAGCTGTATTAACAAATGGAGTTACCAAGGCAACTTGCTGATGGAGCTGATGATTTCTTTTAGGAGGATTAACCCTTATTTATGGAATAACAACATTTGTCTCTCCTTATTTCTTCTTAGCAAACTCGTATGAAGGTTTCTTCACACTACCAGAATTTTCACCTCTTGTCAAACGACCTTCTCTTACAGGTTCTTCCAAATGAACGCCCATTCCCACCATCTCGGTAAAATCACCCGGTGCACTCGCCACCATTCTTTCATAATAGAATGCACCTAGTGTCTTCAGAAAAAATTTGGTCATCTTTTTTTTTTCCATTGGAGGAATCACCTGGGCGGCTACTTCATGCCATCTATGTGCATATTCCTTAAATGAATCATTGTCCTTCTAGACCATGGCCCTGAGTTGATCACGGTCAGGCGCCATGTCCACATTGTATTTGTACTGTCTGATAAACGCTTCACCCAAGTCATTGAAATTATGAATGTTGGCACTGTCCAGGCTCATGTACCATTTCAATGCTGTACCGGTCAAACTATCTTGAAAGAAATGAATTAACGAGCGTTGATCATCTGTATGAGTAGACATTTTCTTCACATATATCACTAAGTGAGCACGAGGGAAAGGGTTTCCCTTGTACTTTTCGAACTCTGGTACTTTGAACTTTGCATGTATTTTCACATTTGGAACCAAACACATATCATTCACATTATGCCTAAACAATTATTTTCCTCTAAGGCCCTTCAAATCTTTTTGAATCGTATCAAACCGATCCTGAAAATCGTCCATTAGATCATAGACACCCAAGATTTCACTTGGTGGAGGAATAGGGCGATACACTCCATCATTCATAAATGGTACAACATTCACCGAGGGAGGTGCAGCATATTGAATCTCATTTCTAGCAGGAGGGATAATATGCACCACAGGAGGTGTAGGAGCAGAAGTAGCCTGAGCAAGTGGAGAAAATTGAGCATCCTGATTAAAACCTTCCGGCATAAAGTTCTCTGGCATTCCCCAAGGATAACCTTGAGGCAAATGATTCTGACTAACAGCGGCTGGAGTAGCAGAAACAGGAACAATCGGGGCTTCGGTACTAACTATTGTCTATTGAGGTTGAGTAAGTGGTGGCTGATTCTGAGCAGCCACCAAAGATTCCATCAGAGTAGTAAGATTAGCCATACCGGCCTTCAAATCAGAAACTTCCTCGCACGGCTCGCAATTCTCTTGTTCTAGACTGTCCATATTTTTATGAAATTAGCTCGAGTATTATACTGATGAGACAGCTTGCTGAGCAAAGTAAAAAAGCTCAACAAGACACCTGGTTATGCTCAAAAAATGAAAGAAGTATGTACAATATGATGCATGATATGCAATGCATATGATTTATTTTATTATTAATATTTCAAGGAACTCAAAGATTTATAGACAATTTTGCAAATATCAAAGTACTAACACATTTGAAATACTGAAAATCTCATTATAATAACTTCAAAACAGATTACACTTTTAAGTACAAGTTTCAATAATCCCAAGTACAAGATAAGATGAAATCTAAGATCCTAAGAAAGAAAAGCTGATGAAGATTACTCCACACACTGACGCTTCCCTGTGAGTCTTGCAATCTGAGCCTTCAACCTCTGGTTCTCTTCTGCATACCTGTTGGCGACCTCTTTCCAATCATCAGAGTCGGGAAGTGAGCAACTAAGGTTTTACTGAGGCTTAGAGAAAAATAAACCATCTTGCCTCTCCATCATCTCTAGAGCACGACTCTCAAGAATCTCGGTTAAATTGTCTTTCTCCTTTAGGTCATCTTGGTAGGACACCTCTAGAGTCTGACACTTATTCTTCCAAGCTTCCTTTTCCTGCTGCATCCTGACTAGGGCAAGTTGAAGCTCTTCCACATCATCCAATAGGGGAGGAGTGGTCTTTACAAACATATCAGGCATGGGTTCTTCACAGGAATACAACATCTTCAACTGGATGGCTCTTGCTTATACCCACTGAAGGTAAGGCTCCAAAGAAACAGCCCATCTAGGTCCCAAGTCCTTCCTACCCTTCTTGTGAACATGGCGCCGTGCCTTCACAATCTTATCTTTAGCTTCCTTATGAACTTATCTCTCTTTCAGGAAGAAAACACTCAGATGAATAGTATTTAACTTATCCATCATCGGATATCCAAGTTCTCATCGTGCAAGCACAAGGTTATAGTTATTTCCTCCCCTTGTACTAAGAAGAGGTACATTAGGGAAACTACCACCACTGTCGATAATATCTACATCATGGTATGCCTGATGATGCCAAACAATATCTAAATGAGTGAGGGCCATAATCTTCGGAGCTCAACGAGGTTCCTTCTTGACATCCCAGAAAGCATCAGATCGAGGAAAGTGAGAAATAAACCATTGATATAACAAAGGCGTTCAACAAATGATCATCCCTCCATGGTAAGAATCCCGAAGATGAATAGAATAATAAGCATCACCCAATAATGTAGGGATTGGGTTCCCAATCATAAAGATCTTGATGGCATTGATATCCACAAATTTGTCGACATCGGGAAATAAGAACAAACCATAAGCAAGTAGAGCAAAGATGGCCTCAAAAGCAACTGTACTCTTCATTCTGGCAAAATAGAGAGCTTTCTCCAATAAGAAATGAGCTGGTAATCCTATAATACCTCCTTTGGTAGTCATGTGAGCTTCAACCTCAGACTTCCCCAAATGGATCAAAGCAGCAATCTCATGAGATTTTGGCTCCCCCTCCAAACCGGTAAAAGGAACACGATCAGTAACAAGTAAACCCAGCAAATAAGAATACTCCTCTAATGCAGGCATCAAATGATAATCAGGGAAAGTGAAGCATCGATACGTTGGATCATAGAACTGGACCAAAGTCGAGAGAATACCCTCCTTCATCCTGATCTTCATAAGGGAAATGATAGACCCATACTTCCTCCGAAAATTTGTAGAACTCTCGATCTCGGGAATTGACTCATCAACTCATCTATCTTAGGATCTTTGAAAATGTACTTCTTAGTCTATCTTTTTCCAGAATTCATAGTAAAAAAGTACTTGAGATATTCACAAAGAGTAAACTTTTAAGTCTATTGAAACAGAATGTCTTTAGGAGATGCTCATGGGTGCATGAATGCATGATGCAACAATCACACATAAGATCACAAACATAGGGTTCATAGGGTTCATAGGTTCAACTTCACGAGCATGAGGTTGAAGGTACTACCCATAAGGTATGATCTAAAAGTTTATCACCTTCCTAACAAGGTTCAAGAGGTTCCCAGAGCCTACATCCTTCCTTCGGATATTACCAATGTCCCGATTAATTCGATAATTAGTAATATTCTCAAGAAAAACTCGTCCGAGCATAGTATCGTGTGACAAACATGTATGCAACACACAATATACAAACAAATAATAGCATATACACAAATAAACAAAGATAGGCTCAACCCACTTAGGGATGGACCAACAAGAGGCCAATCTTTCCCCAGTGAAGTCACCATTTTTTTCTGTAGCGGTAGAAATGTTGAGACTAAGCCATTGGATTGACTTGACTCGCACATATCAAATAAAAATTGCCACTGCACTTTATTATTTCCAGAGGAATGGGAAAAGAGCGAATAACCCAAAAAGAGGGGGAGAGAGTCTAAGTTCGGGGGTTGGTTATGCAAAGGGAAGGTATTAGCACCCTAAACATATACGGTACTCCACCGGAACCTCTTTGAAAATCTATTTATTTTGGATATAAATGTTGTATAAAATGGATTGTAGAGATGAGAAAAGAAATATTATTTTATAATTTTTGCACCCGCCGCGATTGTGAACCTTTAGTGCCTACGTACCACCTTCCATGCAATAGGGGATCAGGGTACACGTAGTTCACCTTTAAAAAATTAAAACATAAGTGTGTTGGTTTAATTTTAAGAGATGAGACATCATCACCATTGTCCGAGTGGATAACATACTTACCACCCACAATTATGAGAAAGGAGAATTTGCATCATCTCAAAATGGAGGATATGACTTAGATTTTAAAATCAATAAAGCCTCACTCAACACCCAAATGGAAAATGTCTCACTTCACTACATATTATAGAAGTACAGTTGTTTGCATCACTACAAGGATTGACAAGAGTCTAATCTTTTGAGAAAATTTTTAAGGTAAAAAGCCAAAATGGAAAAATGGTTTGAATAAGATTGATTGACTTTTAGTCTTCTCAAGAAAATGTCCATGTATTATTAAGTTGATTAAAGTTTGATTAAGAAAATGTTTTCTTGAAAATGCATGGACATAAGTCCAAGTTTATTATGAAAGTGGTTCAAGTTTAAAACAAGAAGAGTTTTCAAAAGGAGGGAGAATATTTTTGAAATTAAAGAAGATAGGAGGAGATGAAGGGACTATCCTAAAGCATAAGGTAAGAGCTAGGGAAAAGAACCGTCTAACCAATAAGAAGCCAACACTTGACACAATGAGTCAATGTAGAATTCCCATCCTTTGGATTTGAAACCACACAAGCAAAGATAATAAACCTCTTAAGAAAAACAAGCTTCAATTGCGTTAAGTCTTCATAAAAATTGGGTGGAGTAACGACAGTATACAAATGAATTCCCTATCACAGCCAAAACATGTAATCAAAATAACCTGCATACAAAACAAATAAACAACCCAATGTCTTGGGATAAACCCCAAGAGCTCCAGAAAAAATAATAGTTGAGGTCACAAGGTCTCAAGGCAGGTCAAGGTCTCTAATCCGAAGTCCAAGAAGTCCATCACTCCATAATGCCAAGGATAGTAACCAAGTAGTCCAAATAACATTAAAGTTTTGTATGGTTCAAGTTGGTTATTAAGTATCTTCAAAAAGAAATCGAAAAGCTCAAGTGATCAAAATAAAAATGACATAAAAGTAAATGCTCAAATGAGCAAAGATGAAAATAGCATGAAATGTAAATGCCAAAATAAATGTGCTTAAAGTAAAAGCATAAAGTAAAAGTATAAAATAAAGTCAATTGTTAGAAACTAGTGGTTAGTTGAATGACCATCTTGAAACTTGCATTTGAAACTCATTAGAAGATTGATAAAATCAAAGCCTCTCAACAACAAGTTTCATTTTCTTTTTGTAAAGTATATCATTCATTTAAAATTCTTAAGGCAACAATAAATGATCAACGATGTTTAAGTGATTCACTTTGGCCAAAGTTTATGAAGATTCATTAGAGGATTGATAAGACCAAAGCCTCTAAACAATGAATCTCAAAGTTATTAGATCAAAGGATTCGAATCAACATACTTGGGCTTGCAAACATAAGTTTAGGCCACGAATGATCATTTCTCGAATCGGGACAAGACTTAGCGCTATGTTAAGCAATCGTAAGTGATACTTATATAGAAGTCGCACCTATTTTGAGGTCGGTCAATAATAATTTATGTGTCCTATGTTTGGAGAGATGCTATGTATATCATCCTCTAACAACATATGACACAATAAGAAGGGGAGAAGATGAAGAGGGATGGGAGAAGAATTAAACCACATTTGAACAAAAAAAAATCAAACTATTATTAAAATCATTCGTTTTTATGGAGTTAGACTTAACATCATGGATCCAATGATATTAATAAAACTCATGATCAAAATTTCATAGTCCAAGATCACCCAGAATATATACAAAAAATAAAATTGTATTTAAAATAAATAAAAAGGTTTTTTAAAAATGATTTTAAAATGAAAATAAGAGGGGAAAATGGCAATTATATTCAAAACAATCAAGAAAAAGTTAACAAGACCATAGGAAAATCAGAAATGAGCTCAAATATTTATATAAAATTTTTGGTAATTTTTTAAAGTCAGAAAATATTTTTAAACTAATTAAAATTGCTCAAATAAATGGAAAAAAAATCAAAAATAGTAGAAGTCAAAATAAAAATTCTAAAAAAATTCAGAAGGTCAGAAATAATGGAAATGATGATGAATTTTTTTAGAATTTAAAAATATTCAAAAGAATTTTATTAAGTAATTAAAAACAAACCAAAACAAAGAAAAAATATAAAAAATATCAAATTTAAAAATAAAATTATAAAAATATAAAATTCAGAAAGAGAAAAATCAAAAGTATTTTTCATGATTTTTTCAGATTTTTTGAAGTTAAAATGAATTTTCTATGAATTTTTGAAGTTTAAAACAAATAAAAATATAAAATTAGAAGATAAAATAAAAAACAAAAAGATGTAGACCATTGGATCAATGTCAAGACACGTTAGTAATCAAATCCAAGGGATCCGGCGCGCTGTGCATATCATGGACATTAGTGAATAAAGCATGGAATCAATTATTTAAATCAGATTTGAAAAAATGCGTGGCACGCCTTCATTTGTTGATAGATGACACGTTGGTCATCTTCAACCTCCAGCCAACAAATCTGCAGGTTCCAGAAACTGTAAAATTAGGACACGAGACCGGTGCCATTCCCTTCGTCTCTTCAAGACGATTCTAATGATACCTTCGCGAAAAATTTATATAAACTGTAGCTCAGTCGTTTTTGAAAAGAAGTTATGAAAAGGGATTTGAAGTTTCATGGTCAAAACGTACTTCCAGTTGAAAACAAATGTTGCGACTAGAATCGGGATAATGAGAGCTTCATAACAATATCAAAGTTTGAGAGAATTGGTGAAGGAATCTACCTATTGAAGTTAAGTTACAGAGCTCTGAAACTGGATTAGCTAGCACGATTTAGGAAGTCTTAGAGCTTAATTCTTCTTCTGTTAGCTTCAGTGAGGTTCAAGGAAGGTGAATTGACAAAGAAAAATGATTGAGAAAAACTATAAGAGCAAATTCGAAGTTGCAGAAAATTGAGTTCAAGAGGAAGTTTGGAAGGGTGATTCTAGCTCTCTAAGCTTGAGAAAATGAATGAGGTATGATCCTTTATTTATAGGGAAGCTGATTGAATGCTCAAGCGTGTGAAATGATGAAGTTTAGAGAGAAATCGTGTGAAGTTGCAAACAAGAAAAATGTGACTTTTAATTTGATCAAAACTCATTCAAACCTTGCGTTTTAATATGCTAATCACTTTTAGAGGTTCACTGAACGTGTTTAGAAGCAAAAGCGCGCAGAAAAAAAAGTGTTTATAAGCTGAATCAAGGATTTCAAATTCTGACTTTTGAAGAAACTTCAGTTTCCAGTTACCAAGTTCAAATCAATGGCATTCTCAGCTCAAGGAGTCTTAAGACATGATTCTTGAAGCTTTAGAAAGATGATATCACAAGATTTATAATGTGCAAAGAATGGAATCAGATGGATGCCTGAGCTGAAATTTGCAATGAGTCAAAGTTTTGAAAAAGAGGTTGACTTTCTATAGTTAGAAAATTTCTAAGTTTTTCTTCAAAAATGACCTATAATGTCTTGCATCCAGACATGGTCTTCCATTTTAAATTTTCTCTTGACCAAAAAATATGGCATGAACTAGATCTCTTGAATGGAATTTTGAAACTTGAACCATTCAAAATCTCCAAAAATTGAGAAAGTTATGACTTGTTGAAGTTGGCCAAAATTCATAAGATGACCTATAATATTTTGCAACCTTAGGGCATCTCCTATCCATTTTCACACTTTGCACTTAAAATAAGGGATGAATTTCACATTATTAAAATCAATATGGAAAATTAATGGGCTCAAGGAGATAAAAATTGACCAAGTTATAGTCCTTTGAAGTCACATAAGGGAAATTGATGGTTTGTTTAAAGGACTTGTAACCTTTCTTCATCATTAGGTATCTTCCTCAAAAAATTTCCTTGAAACTTCTGAAGTGATTTGTTGATATTCCTTTAAATAGAAGGATGTCTTTGGAATCACCCAAAAATATACCCCTTTGTACAAGTACTTTTGTCATGTAAATAGAAGTTGTTGAGGATGATAAGGAGAAACCATAGCAACCAAAACCACTTCCAAATCTTGAGAATTGAGGGATATATGCACTTGTGATCAATGAAACCAAAGACTTGTCCAACTAGGTCAAACTTCTTCAATCAACCCTTGTACCTTTGAACTATTTTTGACAACTTGAGGCATGATGAATCATAATAGACTTTGTCATGATATTATTTCAAAATATCTTCAATAATGAAGCTTGAATCTCAATGAAGCTTTGTTGAAGAAGGCTTGGAAATAAACTCATGATCCTATGGATCAACTTGCTAGAATGTGTTGTGCTTTCACCTATAATACCAACAATTAGAGCAAATATTCATTGTACTTATTAGTAAAAATTTAATAAATACAAAATATAGATGATCATAAAATACAAGTCAAGGTGTTTGGTGATTCCCCATGGACAAACCTAAAGATGGGATGAAGAACCAAACCCTAGCGTGTGATCTTGTTGTGATTGAATTGATATGATATGATAGAGGAATCTTAGGGGGGGAAATTGGGGTACAACACTTTGATAATATAAGGTCGACCTCGACTTTAAAAGACTTCCTGAGTGAAGAAACACACAATAAGCTTTTGGGCCAACTGTTATAGGTCGATCAAAATCCCAATATAGACGAGACCCAAGTGTTACACTCAATGATGCTAAGTCTCTCAAAATTTTCCATTTTATATAATTGGTGCAAGTGAGACTTTTAACTGACTTGAGTGTTTCAGTTTTAATCTTGTAAGTTCATCACTTGTCACTACATGTAAGTCTGTGTCACTGCATCAAGAGTCCACCACCATAAACCAGTCACAATTTTGATTTAGAATGAAAAAAATAGTAAGAATGTAGCTTGATGAGAAATTTTATCAGGGGAGTTTATCCAATGACTTTGTGGACGGAACTACATCCTAACTTCCTCTCTATATCTCTCTAAAAATCCACTATTTTGCCTCTCATTTTCCTTTCTTTTTTCTCTATTTTTCAACTGACTCTCTCCACATTAAATGCCTGAAATTTTATCATAGGTTTTGGTGGTTTTCCAACAAAATTTGCCTAAAGAACTAGAAAACCCTAATTTAGAGAAAGCGATTAGTGGGACAGATGAAAAAGAAGATGTAAAGTTAAAAATCAACAGTTATATTTCATCTTGGAAATGCAAGAAAACTCAAGTGCACTTGAATGTCCTAGGGAAAAGCACCATTCCCTAAGTTGCTATCCTAGAGCCACGTGCTAAAAAAATCAACGAAATACATTAAAAATGTATTTCTCAATGATGGGAAATACATTTAATGTGCTTGTTCCCCGACACTTATGCAACTGTCTTATGGCCATCACGATTCTTCTTGGAGACGACTTTGATGATATAAGGTCGACCTTGACTTCAAAAGACTTCCTGAGTGACGAAACACATAATAAACCTTTGGGTTAACTGTTATAGGTCGGCCAAAGGCCCAATACACACGAGACCCAAGTGTTAAGCTCAATGAGGTTAAGTCCCTCAAACTTGACCATTTTATATAATTGGTGCAAGTTAGACTTTTAAGTAATTAGATTGTTTCAGTTATAATCTTCTAAGTTCATCACACGTCACAACATGTAAGTCTGTGTCACTACATCAAGAGTACATCACCATAAATCAGCCACAATTTTGATTTAGAACAAAAAAATTAGTAAGAATGTAGCTTGATGGTTGTTATTATAAGGGGAGAGGATCCAATGGCTTTGTGGAGGGAACTGCACCCTAACCTCCTCTCTATATCTCTCTAAAAATCCACTATCTTGCCTCTCTTTTTCCTTTCTTTTTTCTCTATTTTTCAACTGACTCTCTCCATATTAAATGCCTGAAATTTTATCATAGGTTTTGGTGGTTTTCCAACAAAATTCGCCTAAAGAACTAGAAAACCCTAATTTAGAGAAAGCGATTAGTGCGACAGATGAAAAAGAAGATGTAAAGTTAAAAATCAACAGTTATATTTCATCTTGGAAATACAAGAAAACTCAAGTGCACTTGAATGTCCTAGGGAAGAGCACCATGCCCTAAGTTCCCGTCCTAGAGCCACGTGCTAAAAAATCAACGAAATACATTCAAAATGTATTTCTCAATGATGGGAAATACATTTAATGTGCTTGTTCCCCGACACTTCTGCAACTGTCTTATGGCCATCATGCTTCTTCTTGGAGACGACTTTGATGATATAAGGTCGACCTTGACTTCAAAGACTTCTTGAGTGACGAAACACATAATAAACCTTTGGGCCAACTGTTATAGGTCGGTCAAAGGTCCAATACACACGAGACCTAAGTGTTAAGCTCAATGAGGTTAAGTCCCTCAAAATTTACCATTTCATATAACTGGTGAAAGTTAGACTTTTAAACAACTAGATTGTTTTAGTATTAATCTTGTAAGTTTATCACACGTCACGACATGTAAGTCTGTGTTACCACATCAAGAGTACATCACCATAAATCAGTCACAATTTTGATTTAGAACAAAAAAATTAGTAAGAATGTAGCTTGATGGTTATTATTATAAGGGGAGAGGATCCAATGGATTTGTGGAGGGAACTGCACCCTAACCTCCTCTCTATATCTCTCTAAAAATCCATTATCTTGCCTCTCTTTTTCCTTTCTTTTTTCTCTATTTTTCAATTGACTCTCTCCACATTAAATGCCTGAAATTTTATCATAGGTTTTGGTGGTTTTCCAACAAAATTCGCCTAAAGAACTAGAAAACCCTAATTTAGAGAAAGTGATTAGTGGGACAGATGAAAAAGAAGATGTAAAGTTAAAAATCAACAGTTATATTTCATCTTGGAAATACAAGAAAACTCAAGTGCACTTGAATGTCCTAGGGAAGAGCACCATGCCCTAAGTTCCCGTCCTAGAGCCACGTGCTAAAAAAATCAACGAAATACATTCAAAATGTATTTCTCAATTATGGGAAATACAATTAATGTGCTTGTTCCCCGACACTTCTGCAACTGTCTTATGGCCATCATGCTTCTTCTTGGAGACGACTTTGATGATATAAGGTCGACCTTGACTTCAAAGACTTCATGAGTGACGAAACACATAATAAACCTTTGGGCCAACTGTTATAGGTTGGTCAAAGGTCCAATACACACGAGACCTAAGTGTTAAGCTCAATGAGGTTAAGTCCCTCAAAATTTACCATTTTATATAACTGGTGAAAGTTAGACTTTTAACCAACTAGATTGTTTCAGTCTTAATCTTGTAAGTTCATCACACGTCACGACATGTAAGTTTGTGTTACCACATCAAGAGTACATCACCATAAATCAATCACAATTTTGATTTAGAATGAAAAAATTAGTAAGAATGTAGCTTGATGGTTGTTATTATAAGGGGAGATGATCCAATGGCTTTATGGAGGGAACTACACCCTAACTTCCTCTCTATATCTCTCTAGAAATCCACTCTCTTGCTTCTCTTTTTCCTCTCTTTTTTATTTGTTTTTCAACTGACTCTCTCCATATTATATGCCTAAAATTTCATCATAGGTTCTGGTGGTTTTCCAACCATATTTGCCTAAAGAACCCCAAAACCCTAATTTAGAGAAAGCGATTAGTGGGTCAGATGAAAAAGAAGATGTAAAGTTAAAAATCAACGGTTATATTTCATCTTGGAAGTACAGGAAAACTCAAATGCATTTGAATGTCCTAGGGAAGAGAACCATGCCCTAAGTTTCCATCCTAGAGCCACGTGCCAAAAAAATTGGCGAAATACATTGAAAATGTATTTCTCAATGATGGGAAATAACGTACTTATACCCTGGTTCTTCTGCAACTGTCTTATGGCCTTCATGCTTCTCCCTGGAGACGACTTTGATGATATAAGGTCGACCTCGACTTCAAAAGACTTGTTGAGTGACGAAACACACAATAAGCATTTGGGAAAACTGTTATAGGTCGGTCAAAGGCCCAATACAGACGAGACCCAAGTGTTAAGTTCAATTATTATAAGTCCCTCAAAACTATCCATTTTATATAATTGGTGCAAGTGAGACTTTTAACTGACTTGACTGTTTCAGTTTTAATCTTGCAAGTTCATATCATGTAACCGCATGTAAGTCTGTGTCACTGCATCAAGAGTTCATCACCATAAATCAGACACATTTTTGATTTAGAACGAAAAAATTAGTAAGAATGGAGCTTTATGAGAGTTATTATCAGAGGAGAGGATCCAATGAATTTGTGGAGGAAACTGGATGCTAACTTTCCATTTGTATCTCTCTAAAAATTGACTCTCTAACATCTCTTTTTTGTCTGTTTTTCAAGTGACTCTCTCCATATTAAATGCCTGAAATTTTATCAAAGGTTTTTGTGGTTTTCCAACAAAATTGGACTTAAGAACCAGAAAACCCTAATTTTAAGAAAGAGGTTAGTGGGTCAGATGAAAAATAATATGTAAATTTAAAAATCAACGGTTATATTTCATCTTAGAAGTACAAGAAAACTCAAGTGCATTTGAATGTCCTATGGAAGAACACCATGCCCTAAGCGGTCGTCCTAGAGCCACGTGCCAAAAAAATTGGCAAAATACATTTAAAAATGTATTTCTCTATGATGGGAAATAAATTTAACGTGCTTGTTCTCCGGTGCTTCTGTTGTCTTATGGCCTTCATGCTTCTTCCTGAGTGACGAAACATACTATAAGCCTTTAGGCCAACTGTTATAGGTCAGTCAAAGGCCTAATACAAACGAGACCCAAGTGTTAAGCTCAATGATGCTAAGTCCCTAAAAATTGTCCATTTTATATAATTGGTGCAAGTGAGACTTTTATCTGACTTGAGTATTTCAGTTTTAATCTTGGAAGTTCATCACACGTCGCCACATGTAAGTCTGCGTCACTCCATCAAGAGTCCATCACCATAAATCAGTCACAATTTTGATTAAGAACAAAAAAATTAGTAAGAATGTAGCTTGATGAGATTTATTATCAGGGGAGAGGATCCAATGACTTTATGGAGGGATATGCACCCTAACTTCCTCTCTGTATCTCTCTAAAAATCCACTATCTCACGTCTCTTTTTCCTCTCTCTTTTCTCTGTTTTTCAAATGACTCTCTCCACATTAAATGCCTAAAATTTCATCATAGGTTTTGTTGGTTTTCCAACAAAATTAGTCTAAAGAACTATGTAATACGGTGGAAGAACTGACTTTTTTGTTTTATCGTAAATGTTGCGGTTAGCAAGAGCCGCCACCAATTTTTATTTTATCCAACACTTAGGAAAGGTGAAAAGAACAAGAAAAACCTTTTTATAAATTTTGAGATCGTGAGGTAAGTTATGAAAAGGGAAGGCGTTAAAACCCTTTTCATTCGTAGTTATCTACGGGCTCTTAATTGGTTAGCTCACTTTTAAAACTTGCTTTGTGTGTGTGTGTGTGTGATTTGTTTGAAAGTATTTTAAAATGCCAATGTAAGGCAGACTTTGTAATAATTCTTGTATTAGTCCTCAAGAATGTATACAAAGTGTTTTTATAAAAATATCTCATTTGAAAGTGATGTTTAAAAATGTATTTGTCTGTGAAAAAGGTTGTGAGCAAGCATTCAAGAGTTCTTGCTATACAAACCCTAATTACTAACAATTATGAAATATAACATGCAGAAAGTAAAACCTAAGCTATTACATCCTGTGAGTAGTTACATAATAGGAAAAATGCAGGAAAAGATAAATATACGCTATTACATTTGTAATGAGGCCTATACGGTTTTCTAGGAAATTAAATAACAAAAAAGAAATAAGAAAAAGAATGTTAGAAAATGTTAAAGACCTACAGTTCTAAGTTAATGTTTTTGGTGTTTTTGTAGAAAATAATTTAAGTTAATGACAATTAAGACTTAATTAACTAATTATTTCTAACCCAATTAAATTAGTTAAAAAGTCAAAAAAACCCTAATTACTAATTAGAAATCCTAATGTCTAATTAATAAAAAAAGTCTAATTAATTATGGAAAATTATTTGGCCAACTAACCCTAAAACTAATTAGATTATGATTAATGTCTTGTTAAATGGTTAATTAAAAATAAACTGGTAAAATGGAATAAAAATACTAGGTTTAGAAAATAAGGAAACAAAATGCATGGGGTGGGAGTTGAACCCACGCCCTTCCCTTCACCAATATGCATTTCTATCCACTGCACCATGGTGTTGTTTGTGACATGGAATACAAATGAATCAATCTATTATAACCCTACGTGTTATCCTGAAAAACAAAAGAAATTTGACAAGAGGAGGGATTGAACCCACACCCTTATGGTTAACAATCATCATTCTTACCACTTGACCAATAGTTGTTACGCGTTAACATTACCACTATCATTCAATATATAATAAACTTAATTCATAAAACCAAAAATCAAACAAAATTAAATACGCGTTTTAATGGGTCTGGGGTTTTAAATAGACCAATGAGAGAATGCCACGCCTAGGTCGCCTGAGTCAGGAGAGTCAAACCACCATGGAGGTTGGTCAACTTCATCTTCTCCAATGAGGAGATTTTGAGAACCTCTGAATCATGTAAAATCGAAACACAAGATGAACCCTATCCCCCCTAATTTGACCCTTGTGAATCCAATGGTAGCATTGGTTTGATGAAAGCGCTTGTAGAGTGAGTTTCAAAGAAAATGCTTCAAACTGCCCTAACAATGGAAGATCTCCATTCCTGTGTCAAACCTCACAAGTAATGCATCAAAATAGTTCCACACATTAATATGAACATGAATGTATGCATCTATTTCATTTAAATTGCATGAATTAAAAGTTTGGATTCAAGGAAGTTTATCAAACTGGTGATACCTGGTTGGTGAGTTTCGGCATTCTTCAAGCTTGAATGATGGTTGGTATGAACTCCTGGGACCTTCAGGAGGATGATTTGATACTTGAAATCGATTGAGAATGAATGGAAATAAGGGTTTGTGTTTGCCCTAGTTCTTGAAAATTTTGAGAGCTTTAGGGTTTGTTCTTGAGGCAGCCTTGCATCTTCCCCTTGGTCTGAATGTGTTGTGTATTTATAGTGGAAGAATTAGGTCAACAAAAGTGAGATGAATCTTTGTATTTCATGATGAAGAGATTTGATTTGAATTTTGCATGAAAAGTTTATTTTTAAGCTAAATCTTGTGCCAATAATCTTTACACGGTTTTGCTAGCTGGTTGTGAGCTTTTTGGGCTTCAAATCTAATCCAAAACAAAAGCCTTGTGCTTTAATCCATTAGTTTAATATTTTATTTGATTTATTTTGAATTTAATTGAATAAAATCAAAATAAAAAGAAATAAAAATCACAAAAATATATGAATGGATTTAGAGGTCTAATATGAGGTCATGAACACATTTGAACCTAAAAACTTAGGCCCATTAGCCCAAAAATTCAACTTTGCTCAAAGTGGATTTCATGCATTTTCTCAAAATTGCTCAACTTGCACCAATCATAACTCTCTCAATTTTTGTCATATGAAGATGATATGTGACTTTTTAGAAACCTTAAGATGCCTCCTACAACTTTCATGTTGGTCATTTTTTCATTTGAAGTCTTTAACTTGATGTAAATTGCTTTGACAAAAAATGTTTTTGGTGATTTTTAAAATGACATGTAATGTTTTGGCTCATATCTCTCAAATGAGGAATTTTTCGCCTTGAGCTTAGAGAGACAAAGTTGTAGAGAATTGAATTTCCTTCATGTTAGGCTTTGGTTGAGGAATTTATGATGAAGTATGTGAAAGTTATGCATGGTCAAAGTTCAGTTGACTTCTTCTTAAGAAATGGTCAAAACCCCTAATTTAGTAACTTTAGACTTTTGATGAATCTTGAGTTTTCTTGATGAATCATGACCAAACATTGATCAAATGATGAATGTGACTTCAAAATGTTTATGTTGACCAAAAATCTTGAAGTTTGAATGTAGATTGGTCAAAGTTGACTTTTTGTCCAATATAGTTGATTTTCAATTATCTGACTAATTGACTGAGCAAAATTGTAATGTAAGGCTTGAAACTTGTCATAAGGGTACTTTGAGACATACGAGAAACCATGAAGTCCACTTGAATCATTAGAACCTAAATTTCCTTTGATAAAAGAAAAACCTTAGTTGTAGGTCAATTGTTTAGGAGGATAGTTCATCTGGTCAATCCTTGATAAGTTTTGAGTGTTAGAGACCTTTATGAGCATGAGGAGGTATCTTGAACCATTTTGTATTAAGAATGGGAGGGAAAATTTTGGGGTACAACAGTTTCCCCTGTTCAATCTTCTTAAACCTGAAGAGTTAGATTGGCATGCTTGCCATTCGTGATATGAAGGTGGAAGAGGATTGGACACTTAACTGCCCAGAAATTTGCACTCACATGTGCATGTAGTAACATTGTTGGTTGATTGTACTGATTGAACATGCTTAATGATTCTATTCATAGAGGTGATAGATTGTCGCCGGAGATGGTCTTATAGATGCCATCTGAAGTAAATATTGATAGGAGTATCAGAATGAGTCTATGCCCGACTGTATCTGAAAAAGTATACCAGAATGAGTTAGTGTCTGACTGTATCTAGCAGAAATGCTAGGGAGTGTTAGAATAAATCTTATGTCTCGATTGTATCTGAATTATGTTCTAGAATGAGTCTATGTCTTGACTTTATCTATGAGAGGATCAGAGTGAGTCTTCGCCTGATTGTATCTGAACAATGTATTGGAATGAGTCTACGCCCGACTGTATCCAATTAATGTATTGGAATGAGTCTATGTCCGACTTTATCCTGAAGTGGATCAGAATGAGTCTTCGCTCGACTGTACCTGAAAATGTATTGGAATGAGTATCAGAATGAATCTATATTTCGATCGTATCTGAATTGTATCTAGAAGATGTTTTGGAATGAGTCTACTCCTGACTGTATCCAAAGGAGTATCAGAATGAATCATCGACTGATTGTATCTGAAGAATGATAAACTGTTGACAATATTTATCTGTTTGGTAACTAACCTGAAAAGACAAAGTTAGTTTTATGCAATGTCATGATATGTGTAATGCATTGCATAATGATGCTCTCAAAATGAATGAGAATATTATATGCATTATGTATGCATATGTTATGATATTTTGTAAATGATGTATGGATGTAATATGTCATTGGAGCGTATTGCTAGCTTTTTGTAACAACGTCTAGATAGGGAAATAAATCTTCGACCGTTGTTGGAGATGAAGAAAGTAATTCTTAAATTTTGTTTAGAATGACTTTATTGGGGATTCCCGCTTTCTGTTTGAGGAAACTCTGTAGGGGATGTTTGAATTCTGCTTGGGGATAGAAGCATTCTAGGAATGTTGGTCGTTTGTCATTCTTTTTGTTGAAGGATTTGATTCTTATGTACCCTGACTAGGGATAAAAGAGATGGATATTCCTCTGATGTGCTATGTGACCAGGTTTCAAATTTGGGTATCAGTTCTTCTGGGGAGGACAATGTTGAATGACATTTCACTGGAGAAGAGAATCATGTTGGGGAATTTGCAGTATTGGAGAAATAAAATTTGTTGGGGAATTAAATCATGTAGAATGCGTTGAGGAAATAATCTTTGATGGGGATTGGAAATTCATAGGTTGCATTGAGGAAGTTTCCACTGTATGCTGGGGAAATGATCAAACTTCCTTATTCTCTAGGGGACCTATTGGGGAAGATGATCATGTCAAGCTATCCATCAGGGATATGGAGGTGAACTACTGGAAGATGCCACAATTTCTGTCCAAGGGCATATTAGATTTGCTGGGAAATATGTCTCTATTGAGGACGAGCTTGTGAAGATAACTCTGTAGAGATAATTCCATGGAGATTTCTCAGTGGGAATTTATGGATAACTTTTGGACATTACCCCAACTCCTTAGGTCTTTAGTAAATGCTAATCATGTTTTCATGCTTATGTTTTGTAAACAGTAATCATATTCAAATGCATATGTTCATTTAACATAATCATTGGACGTTTTTGCCAACAAAGCAGAGAAAGTAAAAAAAATTGAATTTGAAATATATTTAATTTCATTGATTATGAAAGTTTGCCTATAAGCAAGTAATTTTATACAAGAAGACAAAAATCCTAGTAAGAGAAAATCGTCGTAAAAAAAAGGGTACAATGTGATAAACAAAGAAAAATAGCTATGTGGAAACAATGGGAGTTTCAACTCTGTTATTGCCCCTATATCTTCAAGTATCTCATCACTTGTTGTCGAAAGAAGATGATTGAATTGATTTGTACCGTTTGAACTTGAAGCTAGTAATAAAGCTAGTCGTAAGTAGATGGGTGATCCAACGGGGCATAGTCGTATGCTTTAATCCCTAACTTTTGCCTGGACCATGCTTTTGGGTTTTCAGTCCATCGGGATATCCTTTTTTGCCCAAGTTTCCTTTTTAGGTTTTCGACTTGCTGGATGTACAATATATATATGTATATATATATATATATATATATATATATATATATATATATATATATATATATATATATATATATATATATATATATATATATATATATATATATATATATATATATATATATATATATATATATATATATATCCTTAATTTTTGCCTGAACCCTTTTGGTTCGTCGGGATGCCCTTATTTTTACCTAGGCCTGTCAACCTAGCGGGTCTCTTTTATGCGTAGTATATTTTGACTATGTCCGCATTCACAGGGTGCGGAAAATCTTCACCATCCATGGTGGTAAGTATCATAGCACCACCATAAAATATCTTTTTGATCACAAATGGCCCTTCGTATGTGGGAGTCCATTTGCCCTTGGGATCAACTCATGGTAGGATGATGCACTTTATTACCAAATCACCAGCCTGTTACACCCAATGTCTGGCTTTCTTATTAAAAGCCTTGATCATGCGTTTCAGATACATCTAACCATAAGAAACAGCTGCAGGCCTTTTTTCATCAATCAAATTCAATTTGGTTAAGTCGAGTATGAATCCATTTGTCTTCATATAAACTTGTGTCTTTCATAATCCTTAAGGAAGGAATCCGGACTTCAACAGATAAAACATCCTCCATATCATAGACTAAAGAGAATGGGGTTGCTCCAGTTGATGTACGTACTGAAGTGCGGTAACCATGAAGAGAAAATGGTAGCATCTCATTCCAATATTTGTATGTCACCGCCATCTTCTACAAGATCTTCTTGATATTCTTGTTGGCGGCTCCCACTGCACCATTCATCTTTGGTCGGTACGAAGAAGAATTGTGATGCTTAATCTTGAACTATATGTAGAGTTTTGTGATCATAGTATTGTTAAGATTGGTACCGTTATCCGTGATGATTCTTTCAGGGATGTCATACCGACAGATAAGGTTATACTTAATGAACCGAGCCATAACATTCTTGGTAACGGAAGCAAACGAGACTTCCTCTACCCACTTTGTGAAGTAATTAATAGAGACAAGGATGAAGCGATGCCCATTGGAAGAAGTAGGCTTAATCTCTCCAATCATATCAATGCCCCACATTGCAAATGGCCAAGGAGAAGTCAAGACATTCAGAGGAACCTGAGGTATATGTACTTTGTCAGCATAAATCTGGCATTTGTGGCAAGTTCTAGAATGACGATGGCAATCGGTTTCCATGGTAGACCAATAATAACCTGCTCTCAGAATCTTCTTAGCCATTGTATGTCCACTGGAGTGAGTACCAAAGGCACCTTTGTGCATATCTTCCATAATTTTCTCAACTTCATTCTTGTCTACACAATGAAGCAAAGTCGATTCGTGGTTGCGCTTGTACAAGATTTTGTTACTCAGAAAGAACTTGGAAGAGAACCTCCTTAGAAATTTCTTATCATTGATAGATTCCCCTTCAGGATATTCTTGAGTTTCGAGGTATCTTTTTACTTCGTGGTGCCAAGGATTTTCTTCTACTCCATCAATGTCAACTTCGTAGCAATGTGTTGGTTCGTATAGTCTCTCAATAGTAATTCGAGGAGCTTCATTATCCCATCTTACTTTTAACATAGATGATATGGTAGCTAGTGCATCTTCTAATCGATTTTCTTCTCGTGGAATATGTTCAAAAGTGATTTCTTCGAATTACAGAATTAATGACAACACATGCTCTCAATAAAGAATGAGATTTGGATGCTCCGTGTCCCATTCTCCCTTAATCTGACTGATCACTAGGGCTGAGTCCCCATATACATTCAAGAATTTAATTCTCATATCGATGGCAACTTTGATTCCTATGATGCATGCTTTGTACTCGACCATATTGTTGGTACAATCAAAACACAATCTGGCGGTGAAGGGTGTGTGGCAACCCTTGGGAGAGACAGTCACAACACCAATTCCATTACCAAGCGTTTTGGAAGCTCCATCAAAAACCATAGTCCATCGGGATACCGGTTCAGGTCCTTCATATGATATTCTCATCTGGGAACTAAAAATTCGCAGACTGATAGTCTTCTACAGCTTGATGAGCCAAATGACCTGCCATTACACTTCCTTTGATTGTCTTATGAGTAGTATACTGAATGTCGTAATGTGCCAAGACCATTTGCCATATTGCTATTCTTTCTGAGAGAGCGGGTTTCTCGAATATGTATTTTATTAGATCCATCTTAGAGATCAACAAAGTAGTATGAGTCAACATATATTGTCTTAGTTGGCGTGCAGCCCATGCCAAAGCGCAACAAGTTTTGTCGAGAAGTGAGCACCTTGTTTCACAGTCGATAAACTTTTTGCTAAGGTAGTATATTGCATTCTCTTTTTGACCAGACTCATCATGTTTCCCCAATACACACCCTATTGAGTTCTCTAGAACTGTCAAGTACATGATCAGAGGCCTTCCTTCAACCGGTGGCATTAGAATTGGAGGTTCCTGGAGGTACTCCTTGATTTTGTCAAAGCTATCTGACAATTGTCGTTCCATTTCACTACTTTATCTTTCTTCAGTAACTTGAAGATTGGCTCACAAGTAGCGGTCAAATGGGAAATAAATCTGGCAATGTAGTTCAATCGTCCCAAGAAACCTCTGACTTCCTTCTCAGTACGGGAATCTGGCATTTCTTGAATGGCTTTAACCTTGGCAGGATCAACTTCAATACCTTTATCACTGACGATGAAACCTAGGAGTTTACTGGATCTTACTCCAAAGATGCACTTGTTTGGATTCAACCTCAACTTGTACTTCTTCAATCTCTCAAACAGCTTGTGCAGGTGGTCGATGTTCTTCTTTAGTCTGAGACCTGGCTATCATGTCATCAACGTAAACCTCTATATCATGATGGATCATATCATGGAACAAAGCTACCATAGCATGCTGAAATGTTGCACCGGCGTTCTTCAAACCAAAAGGCATAACTTTGTAACAAAAAGTGCCCCACTGTGTTACAAAAGTAGTCTTCTCCATGTCTTCAGGTGCCATCTTGATTTGATTATAACTAGAGAAACCATCCATGAAGGAAAACACTTTGTGATGAGCGGTGTTGTCAACCAGAACATCAATACGCGGAAGCGAAAAGTAATCTTTGGGGTTTGCCCGATTCAAATCCCTGTAGTCTATACACATACGCACCTTACTGTTATTCTTAGGTATCGGCACCACATTTGCAACCCACTGAGGATAGAAACCTGCATTGAACTGCTTCATGACCTCAGCTTTAATCTTTTAAGACATCTTGGGATGTATATGACAAACCTTCTGCTTTATAGGAGGACAACCTTCCTTCATTGGTAGATGGTGAACCACAATGTCAGTATCAAGCCCTAGCATGTCTTCATAAGACTAAGCAAAGATCTCAACTTAGTCACGTAACATCTGGATTAACCTATTTTTGACACTGTCTTCTAGGTTGGCACCAGTCTTGATTTCTTTCTTTTCCTCTTCAGTACCCAGGTTCACAACCTCGATTGGCTCTTAATGAGGTTGTATGGCTCTTTCTTCCTGCTCTAACAGTCTAGCAAGCTCTCTAGGAACTTCACAATCTTCCTCACCTTCGTCCTCAGCTTGGTATATCGGATTTTCGAAGTCATAATTGGCAATAGTAGAATTGTTATCAATGGGACCCAGGGTGGATGTGGATATGTGTGATACGGTGGGATAACTGACTTGAAGGTATTGCATTTTATCGCAAATGTAGCGGTTAGCAAGAGTTGCCACCGACTTTTCTTTTATCCAAAAGGAAAGGTGAAAAAGCACAGGAAATACCTTTGAGATTATTTCTTGAATTCGGGGGGTAGATTATGAAAAGGGAAGGTATTAGCACCCTTTTCATCCATGGTTTTCCATGGGCTCTTAGTTACTTGCCAGATCACTTGCTTTTTGTTTGAAATTATGCTTTGTGTGATTTTTGAAAGTATTTTGTAAAGAGGCCATTGTTTAGGAAATCTTTGTAATGATTCTTGTTTGTAAGAATGTATACAAAGATGTTTGATCTTTTGAAAATGTTTTCAAGTTTGTAAGAGGTTTTGAAAGTGTAGGTGTTTGTTTTTTTGAAAATAGCAAGGATGCTTTGAAATTGAGCAAGTAATTAGGAGCATTCTACCTACTCAAAAGTCTTTCATGTTCATTTTCCTTTTCCTTTGACATTTTTATCTTACCATTGATTTGGTAAGTAACCCTATCTTTAGATGTAAACGGGACGGGCGTGGGTCATTGTATAACCATGATTAGCAATGTTGTAAGGTATCTTAGCATTCTCTTTTAGGGACTAATATCGTTTGAAAGGCAACTTAGATAGCGTCATCGGGGGACTATGATCTTATGTTTGCTTGTTTTTGCTAAGATACCTCACATGCGTAATATGGCCATTTTATAAAGGCAACCAAGTGGATTTACCCTAGGGGGTGCTTGTGTGCAAGTGTGTTGTTTTTCATGCTTGATTTTGTCTTGAATTAGGGTTTTCTATTTGATTTGTTTTAGTCTTTCCATACAAATCCAAATTACTAGCATGTTATATAAAGCGATAAATTGCAGAATTTAAAGTTACTACGTTATTACAATACTTGTGAGAGGGGTGTACAAATTATGAATGGGGATTGCAAGAAAATAAACCTAATTAGTCTATTACAACCATATTGAATTGGTACAAATATGCAAGTAATTAAATGAATATAATGTACAAAATGAATAAATATACAAGAATGTAAGTGTGAAGAAAATATCTACTTTTGTTTGGATTTTTTAGAGAAATGGGCTTTTGTTTTAACCTAATTAACTAGAAGAAAACAATTAATTAAACCTAAATTTACTAAGAAAAGATTTTAAATAAAACCCTAATTCTATTAATTGATTAAAAAGAAAATAAGTTTAAGAAAAGTATTTTTGGTATTTTTGTCTTGAAAATAGTTAGTGTTATAAAATATTTTTGGTCTTTTTTTATATTAAAATAATATATTCTAATTGGTGTAAAAGAAAATAACTAAACCTATTTTTAATTAAATTTACAAAGATAATTAGTAAAATAAATAAAATATTGATTAAATAAAATAATTTTTATTGAGAAAAATAAATAAACTATGTCAAGATAAAAATCTAATATTTTTGTATTTTTTATGATTTTTTAATATTAAAAAATATATTAAGAAAATAAATAAAATAAAAATAAGAAAAGAAAATAAAACTGGGCCAGGGGTGTGTAAATGAAACAAGGAGGTTAGCAAGTAAAAACAAAAACAAACAAAGCCCAAGGAGGCCCAGCGCCCTGCCAAAAAAAGAAAGTCAGAATGCAAAAATATGAAAAATCCAAAAGGGTACCACTGGGGCTCGAACCCAGGTCCCTCAGGTTACGGGCGCGCGCTTCTACCACTGGGGTGGCTATACATCCGTTTATATAAATCAAAGCATAAATATATGTAGCAAACACGTTCCTGAGGCCAACTTCATCTTCCACCTCACGCCCAGCCAGAACCTCTGTAACTCAATCAATCCTCAACAAAAATGAAAATTGTAAACATGAAACATGTAGCAAATTTCCTCACGGTTTCAGAAATGTAAAGCATTAAAACTATGGATCAAAGACAAACATGAATTTCAATAGCCCTAATATGAACCCTAAAAATCTTAGAAATTTCAATCTTAAAATTCTCTAAGCTCAAGCAAAATAAATGAAAACTATGAACATGGTTAGCTTTAGAGCAATGATATCTACATGTTTCGTTCACAAATAAATCATTGATGATGCCTGTATGAAAAGTTCCAAAGTTAGAAAACTTACCTTGCAAGAGGGTATCAGGTTTGAAGTTTGAGCAGCTTTTAGTGAGTTCCAATGGTTGGGTTAGCTTCCTCAAGTTCCTAGGAAGCTAATGGGATGCTTAGCTTGAGATGAAAGTACCTGAGGAGTTCTGGAGAAGTCCAAGTGCAAAGCTCTATTTTTGAAAATGGAGGATGGTGTTAATGGTGTTACAATCTTGTAACAGGGTGTGGGATCAGTTCTAAATGATGTTTAGAAGCTTTAGGAACCAAAAGGCTTGAAAACGCACGAGGGAGTTATGAGTTTCAAGTTTTTGGTCAGTTTATGTGAAAATGGAAGTATGAGATGTGATTCTGAGCTCTTGGTGTTTTTAGGGGTCAAACATTGGTGTGTTTTGTGGAAAATGGTTTGTAAATATATAAGCAAACGGATTGGAGTGGTTTGGACAATCAGAAGTACAAGTTTTCAGCTAATTGCTAGGTTACTTGATTTTAAAGAAAAGTGGGAAACCAAGTTTCAATGTGAGGTACAAGCATGGGTTGGGTGATTGTAAGTGTCTAAATCATTTCTCTTATGTTATGAGACATGTATGATCAGAAGAGAACAAGTGCAAGGCTCAAGAACAAGTTTTGTGCAAAAAAGCACTTTATCAAAATGGCAATGTACACTTTCTTCCAAAAATGGATATAAAGTATGGCCTTGCATTGAATGCTTGAAATGAGACCTCTAACAACTGTGAAAGCCATTAATTATGGAGTTCCTAACAAGTTTGAGGCCTGCAAAGTAGATTTAATGCAGTATAACTTTGAATTTGAATTTTGTTCATCACAAAATGCCTTGTAAATCAAGTGATAAAACCCTAACTTCATCTCTTCGATTCTCCCTACTCAAGAATGATCTAAAGGAGTTCTTGGACATTTTGGAAAGCTTGTAATGTGATATAAAACCCATCTTTGAATTTATTTTGAATATTCCCCTTGGAAATATATGAAAAAGTGCTATGAAGTTAGGTCAAAATCTTGACCAAATTAGGGCAAAATTTTCACTAAGTGTTTTGTTTCATGACCATGTATTCTTAAGATTATAACTTGAGATCCAAGCATTTTTGGAAGGAGTTGTGTAAATAAAAGTTGTAGATTTCATGGATATCTACAGCTTTCATGTTGGGAGTTTCTCTTGAATCATCTTTCATCATGGTGAAATTTTTTCTCAAAGTTATGAAAAAATAAGAAATTTCCAACACTTAGAAAAATTTCTAAGTTTAGAAATTTTCACTTTTCAAAATGAAATTTTGAATTTTGGATTTCTTGATGAATAAATTTCATATTTTGACATGATTTGATGAATTGTGTTCTTTGGCATTTGAATTTTACCAAAAAGTCAAAGTTTGAATTTTCAGTATACAGTTGACTTTTGATCAGTTGACTGCAAAATTCATCTGTCAATCCATTGGACTTGCAATGTTTTGAATCATGTCATTAAGTAAAAATGATGTAATTGGACTCTTGAGATCATGTATTAAACCAATTGATCATTTGCTAGGTAAAAAAATCAGAAGTTGCCCTTTCCCAGTCAAAACCCTAATTTTGACCATTTTGCCCTTTTGAAGATTTGACCAAATTTATTGTGGAATTATGGTCCAAACTTGATAAAATGATACATATGAGTCTAAAATGTTTATGTAGGTAAACAAATATGAAGTTTGACTGTAAATTGGCCACAGTTGACTTTTTCCCCAATACAGCTGATTTTTAGGTCAACTGCTCAATTGACTGAGCAAAAGTGTGATCCAAGGCTTGAAACTTGACATGAGTAATCTAGGGGGTCCAAAATGATCCATGAAAGTCATATGAAGAATTGAAAGTCCAAGTAACCTTGTGCAATCTCAAACCCTAATTTTGGTCATCAATGCTTAAGGAGGTATCTTGAGTTGATCAGCCCTAGTGCAGTCTTGAGTCAAGGGAGATCTTGTGAGCAAATTCTTGATATGTGAGAGGGAAAATTTTGGGGTACAATATCTGCCCCTGTTCAATCTTCTTAAACCTGAAGAGTTAGATTGGCGAGTTTTGCCATTCGTGACTCGAAGGTGGAAGATGATTGGACACTAGAGTGCCTAGAAATTTGCACTCGGTGATGTGATGGTTGATGCGTTTGATCATAATAGTTGCGGATAGCAAGAGTCGCCACCGAATTTTCTTTTATCCAAGTAGGAGAGGGTTAAAAGAACAGGAAAGACCTTTAGAGATGTTTTCTTGAGTTCGGGGAGTAGATTATGAAAAGGGAAGGTATTAACACCCTTTTCATCCGTATTCTACGGGCTCTTAGTTGCTTGCTAGATCACTTGCTTTTGTTTGAAAATGTGCTTGTGGTGTGGGTTTGAAAATATTTTGAAAACGTCTTTGTAATGATTCTCGTCTCTATAAGAATGCGTACAAAGTGTTGGTTTTGAAAATAGTTCAAAGAGATGTTTGTTGTGAAATATGTTTTTGAAATTGATTTTGAAAAGTGCCTTTGTAATGACTCTCGTCTCTATAAGAATCCGTACAAAGAGCTTTAACTTTTGAAAATGTTTCAATTGAAAGTGTTGGTGTGAAAATGGTTTTTTTTAGTTGTGAGCAAGCAAGCAACTATGAACGTCCTACCTACTCAAAAGGTCTTTGTTCTTTTTCTCCTCCTTTAGATGTTGCTATCTTACAATTGATTGATAAGAAGCCCCATCATTTAATGTGAAGGGACGGGCGCAGGTCGTTTGTATAGTCATAGAAGGCAACCTATGAGACGTTTTAGCAATTTCGTATAGGGACTAGATCATTTACCGAAGGCAACATCGAGGGACATTGAGGGACTATGATATTTTATCGAGGGTCTTTGCTAAAACGCCCATATTCGAGGGACATGACTTTTTTCTGAGGCAACAAGTGATATTACCCTAGAGGTGCATATGTGTGAATAGTGTGTTTGATTGTATGCATTTTTGTTCTTTGATTAGTGTGGTATACCTGTTGGTTTTATCTTGCCATACACCCTAATTACTAACATTTATGAAAGCAATAAAAATGCGGAAAATAAAGGTCCTACGCTATTACAACCATATTGAACAGCAAGAAAATGTAAAAACAGAGCAAAATAATAGAAAGGAAAACAAGTTCTTCGATCTAGGAAATAAGCGCCCTTCCATTCAACTCTTCCCGGCTTCTTTCGATTGGGCCTAGAAGTCAGCATGAGCATGCACCCTTCGATTCACCCTTTTTCTGCTTCTTTCGATTGGACCTGCAAAGAAGCATGAGCATGTATCCTTTGATCACGCCCTTTTTACTACTTCCTTTAGTTTGAGGTTAGATAGCAGCCTGGGGCGAAGCCTAAAGCTTCGATTCACCCATACTTCTTCCTGTTTTCTTTCATTTGGGTTTAAATAGCAGCATGGGTTGAGGCCATGCTAATATTGTTTCATGGCCATGTTAGTTCTTAAAATATGTTTTATAAACAAAGAAAACAAGCCAAAAGATTAGCAACGAAAACAAACTGAGAAGGTGGAAACGAAAACAAACCAAAGGGTAATGATGATGCTTGAAACGAAAGGAAATGGTTATTCACATGTTATGCTTGAAATGAAAGGTTTAAGGTTAAGAGGACTTACCTTGCTTGAAGCTGGAATGTGTGTTTGGAATTAAGTTGCTGCCCTGGATGTTCTTAGATTCGAAGAGAAGAAAAAAATGTTATGTTTCTAATGCTGGATTCGAAAGAAGGAAACAAGTGTTGGGTTACTTCTGGATTCGAAAGAGAAAAGAAACAAGTGTTGTATTTCTAGTGTTGGATTCAAAAGAAATAGAAACAAGTGTGTGGTCTTTTGATTATGGGTTTGAGAGTGTGTTAAGTATTTGATAATTTTTCACACTGTTGTACCCTAAAAGTTCCCTCTCATTTATCAAGTATTTTCTCACAAGATCTCCTTTGGTTCAAGACTGCACAAGGGTTGATCAGCTCAAGACACCTCCTTAAACACTGATGACTGAAATTAGGGTTTGAGATTGCACCAGGATAATTGAACTTTTAATGCCTCATATGAATTTCATGTATCATTATGGACCCTCAGGATTGCTCGTGTCAAATTTCAAGTCTTGGATCACATTTTTGCTCAGTTAATTGATCAATTGACCTAAAAATCAGCTGTATTGGGGAAAAAGTCAACTATGGCCAGTTTACAGTCAAACTTCATAATGTTTTATCCATATCAACATTATGAACTCATATATGTCATTTGATCAAGTTTGGACCATAATTCCTCAAGAAATTTGATCAGATCATCAAAAGGGCAAAATGGTCAAAATTAGGGTTTTGACTGAGAAAGGGAAATTTCTGATTTTTAACCTAGAAAATGATTGATTGGTTGGAAACATGATCTCAAGGATCCAATTGCATCATTTTTACCTAATGACATGACTCAAAACATTGCTCAAGGTCATTTGATTGATAGTTGATTTTCAGTCAACTGATCAAAAGTCAACTGCACACTGAAAAGTCAAACTATGACTTTTTGGTCAAAATCAAGTGTCAAAGATCACAATTCATCAAAACATGTCAAAATATGAAACTTGTTCACCAAACATATTTTTTCACAACTTTGAGCCAATTTTTCACCATGATGCAAGATGATTCAAAGGAAACTTTCAACATGAAAGTTGTAGATCTCAATGAGATCTAAGTTATTGCTTTACACAAATCCTCCTATAAATGCTTTGATTCCAAGTTATTAATCCATGAAATCATGGTCATGAAACTAAAACACTTAGTGAAATTTTGAGCATTTAGGTCAGGATTTTGACCTAACTTCTGGACTAAGTTTCATATAGTTCCAATTGTATTTTGCAAAAGTGATTTAAATAGGGGTTGTAGAGCACATTACAAGCTTTCCAAAATGTCCAAGAACTCCTTGAGATCATATTTTAGCAAGGAGAATCGAAGGTCATAAGTTAGGGTTTAAAACTTGATTTACAAGGCATATTTTGTGATGAACATGAACCAAATCCATAGCCATGTTGTATAATATTCACTTTTCAGACCTCAAACTTGTTTGTCACTCCTTAATTTAATGTTTACATAACTGATTGATCAATTGTCCAATTGATTCAAGAATTGTCCAAAGCATTTTGCCATTTTAGGGAGAAAGTCACCATTTCCATTCTTGTAAAGCAAGCTTTATGCACAAAGTCAGCTTCTTGAGCTCCTAACTTGTTCTCTTTAAGTACACTCCATCCACAAAGTCAGAAGCAAGCATGTATAAAGTACTAACCACTCTATGCAGCCTTGTACCTTGCCTTGAAACAAGATGTTTCAACTTTGCTTCAAAAACAAGAAAGATGATACAACTTGAGAATTCAAATTCTGACTTGTTGTAGAACACAAAAACTCTTGCCTATAAGTACATACACTATTTGCAAGATAACACACGCATGCTTAAACCCTCAAACTCCCTAGAACTCAGAATCACACACAAAAACTCCATTGTTGCATAATCTGACCAAAAACTTGAAACTCATATCGCCCTCGTGCGTTTCCAAGCCTTTTGGTTCCTAAAGCTTCTAAACATCAAATACAAACCATCCAAAGTCCTTTTGCCTAACTGTAACACCTCCATCATCAAGTTCCATTTTCAAAAATAGGGGTCTGCAACTTGACTTCTCCAGAACTCCTCGGCCATTTTTAGCACAAGCCAAGCATCACATTAGCTTCCTGGGAACTTGAGGAAGCTAACCCAATCACTAGAACTCATTGAAAGCTGCTCCAACTCAAAACACGATATCCTCTTGCAAGGTGAGTTTTCTGACTTTTGAACTATTCAAATAGGCATTGTTAAGATTTCATTTTCAAAGATAAAATGTAGATACCATTGCCACGAAGCTGTACATATCCATAGTTTGCATTTATGTGGCATGGGCTTAGAGAATTTTAGAGTTGAAGTTTCTGAAATTTTGAGGTTTAAAATTAGGGCCAGAAAAGTTCTCACTCATCTTGGATTTATAGCTTTGGTTATTTATATAGTTGGATTCGTGGGAAGAAAAGCCACAACTTTCATGTTTGTACTTTCCATTTTTGTTGAGAGATGAAGAAGTTACAGGCACTCTGGCTGGCTGAAGGTTGAAGACAAAGTACAGGCCTTGGAAGCATTTTATGTTATGTATATATCATTTCATATAAATAAACAGATGTATAGCCATCCCAGTGGTAAGGCAGTGCGTTGGTAACCAAGAGGGCGTGGGTTCAACACCCAGCGCGCTGCCTTTTGTTCTTTTTTTCATACTTTTACACTTTTTGGGTTTTTGCAGCGCCTGGGCCCCAAACATCGGGCCTTCTTTTTTTTGCTAACTTTCTAACCCCTGGCCCTGCTTCAGCACCCCCTGGTCATTTTATTTCTTTATTTAATTTTTCATTTTATTTTTATTTTACTTTCATATTTTCTTCTTCTTCTTCTTCTTATTATTATTATTATTATTATTATTATTATCATTTTTATTGTTATTAATAAAAATCCAAAAATATTTTATTTATTATTTTTACACTTATTTAGTTTATTTGTTTTATAAAACTAAAAGAACAAAAACATTTTCTTAACAAATTAATTTCTTTCTTAGTAATTAATATTTAGGTTTAGGTTTAACTATTATATTATTTTCTTGCAATTAAATTAATTTAGAACTTAGGTTTCTTTTAATTAATTAATATTCATATTATTTTTATTAATTTAAAACCTTTTCATAAATAAAACCCTAAAAAATATTTTTTTTAGTTAATTTCTTTTCTTATTTAGTTTAAGTTGATTTTATTTAATTTTTATTAATCATTTTTCTTAATTAGGTTTAGGTTAAAACCTTTTCATGAAAACCAAACAAAAATCATATTTCTTTTCTTCATTTGTATTTGTACACTTTTATTTTCAATTTTGTACAATATTCAATATGGTTGTAATAGTTAATTAGATTTAATTTTCTTGCAAAATCCCCATTTGTAAATTTGTACACCCCCTCCCCTATTGATGTAATAGCTTTAGTATTTTTATGTTCCGCAATTTAATGCTTTATATATAAAATTCTAGTAAATTAGGGTTTGTATGGAAAGATAAAACCAATGCTTAGAAAACCCTAAAACAAGACAAAATAATGCATGTAAATCAACACACTTGCACACTTACACCCTTAGGGTAAATCCACTTGTTGCCTTAAGAAATAAATGGTCATAATACGCATGTAAGACGTCTTAGCAAAAATAAACAAAAATACAATATCATAGTCCCTCGATGATGCTATAAATGTTGCCTTACAAATGATCTTAGTCCCTTAAAGAAAATGCTAAGATATCTTACAGCATTGCTATTTATGACTATACGATGACCCTTGCCCGTCCCTTTTACATCCAAAGATAGGGTTTCTTACCAAATCAATGGTAAGATAACAATGTCAAAGGAAAGAGGAAATAAACAAGAAAGAGTTTTGAGTAGGTAGAATGTTCCTAGTTGCTTTCTCATTTTCAAACCAAAACATCTTTGCTATTTTCAAAACAAACACCAACACTTTCAAAACATCTTTCAAACTTGAAACATTTTCAAAAGATCAACACTTTCTATACATTCTTACGAACGATAATTATTACAAAGTTTGCCTAAACAATGACGCCTTTTCAAAATACTTTCAAAAAACCACACAAAGCACATTTTCAAACAAAAGCAAGTGATCTAGCAAGCAACTAAGAGCCCGTAGATAACTACGGATGAAAAGGGTGCTAATACCTTTCCTTTTTATTATCTACCCCCCGAACTCAAGAAAACAATCTCAAAGGTCTTTCCTGTTCTTTTCAACCTTTCCTTTTGGATAAAATAGAAGTCGGTGGCGACTCTTGCTAACCGCAACATTTGTGATAAAACACAAAACAATCAAGTAAGTTCTCCCACCGCATTACACACATAACCAAAATTTCTCCAGCTACCAAAATCCCCCCCTTTAGATGTTGTGGAACATCTTATTTATAGATGAAGTTGGTTGAGATTTGAGAGGGAAAACAAAAGAATTTGAACAAATTGAGTAAGATGTTGTTGTAGTCTTCGAGGTGCGGTTTTTGTATGCCAATTTGGTGCAAGTATGGGAGCAGTGTAGCAGGACTGCTGTACAACAATTTTGGAGCGATGTGGCTAGTACATCAGGTGGCGCATTAGACTTTGGTCAGCAAGCTTTCGACTAGACTCATCAAGAGACAAAACATCAATTGTGTTCTTCAAATGGATCTTTTGCATGTTCCTTCAAATGAAACAAATTCATGTTCTTTGGATGGGCCACCAAATATGTCCTTCGAATGGGCCACCAATTGTGTGTCATAGTGTAGAAACTATGTGTGTTAAAACAAACAGTTTCCAAGGGAGATACTTCCCAGTCGAAGCTAGTGTGAAAATAGCCAATCGTTTGTGGGTGCTAGCATGAAGATAGGTGTTTCCCTTGTGAATCGAAACTAGTTGGAGATAGGTGTTTCCCTGTCGAAGCTTGCTTGAAGATAGGCGTTGCCCTGTCGAAGCTTGCAAGAGGATAGGCGTTGCCCTTGTGAATCGAAAGCAAGTTGTTTCAAAGGGAGACTTTTGAAGATGTGAAAAACACAAGAAGGGGGGAGGGTTGAATTGAAAACTTGTATCTAACAGCTCAATGACACAGTATTTTTATCCTGGTTCATTTGATCTCAAACTACTCCAGTCCACCCGTCAAGGTGATTTCGCCTCTCTCCAACGAGGTCTTAATCCACTAATCTCAACAAGATTACAAAAGCTACTTTAACAATTGTTAAAGTCTTCTTGAGTACAACCACAATCCGGTTAATCTCAAGGAACACTGTTTCAATGTGAGTATACAAGATATGTGTTATTATGTTTCTAACAAAACTGTTTATCACAACTGCGATAAATTACACAGGATTATAGCTTGGAAATATAAAGAATATTGCTTGCAGCTTTGAATATGCGTGAGTGGTAATATGGAAAAAATCATTTTTGATTTTGAAAGCTGACTTCGTTTATATAGGCAGTGGAATGACGTTGATCATAAAGCATGTTTAATGTCATTAACACACTTTCCATTTGGAGAAGATCCTGTCTGAAAGAAGCTGTTGGAATTGATGTTGTCTTGAATGATCAGTAACGTTTCAGAATCTTATCTCCTTGCCTGATGATGACGCTTCAGAATATTGATGACTTGGATTGGTATGTTCTTGTTCAGAATCAGAGTTTACTTTGATTGAGCGTAGGTTCTGGTCATCAATCTTCAGCGCATGTTCTGATTGATTCAGCGTGTAGCACTTATGGCTTATCTTCTGATGCTGATATGATCAGAAATTCTGCAAACATAAAACATAATTTTTAAGGTGCATATTTGTTATTTTATTTATTCTTTGTATTTGTTATCATCAAAACTTTAACCAAGGGTTGTAGAATCAAACTATGTTCTAACAATCTCCCCCTTTTTGATGATGACAAAAACTAGATTTTTCAATAAAAAATAAAGAATAAAAGGTTTAAGAGAAACTCCCCCTGAGTTGATTACTTCCCTTAAGTTCCTTGAGCATCAGAGTTTAGCTGCATCTTTCATCAGAGTTTGTACCTGTTCAAGCTTTTAAGAAGATAGAGGTTAAGTGATTCATAATGTTTGAGACTTCTGTCTCGGTAAACCATTATTGAAAATATCTTACTTTCTCCCCCTTTTTGTCAGTTATCAAAAAGGCAATATAATCAGAGCCAAAATAGTTGAATTATATTAAAGAGCAACATGAAGCAATGATAAGTTCCAAAAACAGAAAAAGGTAAAAAAACTTTAGCGTTACAGATAAGCAGATTTAAAACAAAAAAAAATCTAAGAAGGAGGAGGAAGACGTGTGAACAAAGCTTCCAGCAAGCTCTTGATCTTGGAATTAGATTCTTCTTGCTTCCCCAAAATGCTTTTAATCTCTTTGTTTGTGTCTTCCTGCTTATCCAACCTTGCATGGATAAGAGCATTTTCTTTCTTCAACTCTTCCTGAGTTTGCATGACTAAGGAAGGTGCTGGAGATTCTTCAGAGGTTAGACATTTCTCAGAGCATTCTGCAGCATGTTCAGAGCAAACCATTTCCTCTACTGTGATCATCTCTCCTGGAGTAGCAGTCAGAGAGAGACTTTCTGATTCTGGTTGAACTTCATCTGAGGGATGATGCTCTGTCCAGGGAGCATTATCCAGAGGGAGAATATATTTCTTGAGCAGGTGGCTAAGAACTTGGTCTTCAAAAGCTTTTAGCTTAGTACTAAAGTTATGTTAAACATGTTCATAACTTTGTTCCTTCAGCTTCTGTGTTTCAGAACTAAGCCAATTTCTGAATTTTGTCCATATATAATCAGAAGCAGCAGGATTAGTCATCTCTTGACTAGCATGCTTCAAAGAAGTTATCCATTCTTGTATCCCTGTTTCAAAAATCAACAAACTTGTACCAACATCTGATGTGGTTTAAGTTGGTTTGGGTTTGGGAATGGCAGTTTTGTGAGATATAGAAGCTAGTCTTTTCAGCGCAATAGAATCAATGACAAGTCTTACATTGTCAGCTAGACTGCTAGTGGGTGAAGGAGTGGGAGATTCAGGTATGATGATTGGACTGGTAGGGGAGTTTGGTGGTGTGGATTCCAGAGAAGAAGGAATTTCTGGAATGTCGTGGATGGTGAGAGGCATACGAATAACAAGTGGTTCTGTGATTCCCGATATTGGGATTGTATCAGAATTTGAATGAGGTTCTTCAGATTGGTTTGTTGACACATGGTGAGGTTCTGGTTCATGGATCTCAGAAGGTTGAGCTTCTGGTTGTAGTATTTCAGGTTGAGGTGATTGAGTTTGGAGAATTTCTTATTGTGGAGAGTGAGGTTACGAAATATCTGGTGTGGTATCAGAGTTCGGATTTTCAAGGAGTTGAGGGTTTGGATTTTGTGGTACGGGAGCTGAAAAGTCTTGGTCAAATGAGTCAATATCAGACAGAACTTTGGCAAGTTCTGGTTGGGTTTGTTCAGGATTTGGATTTAGAGGAAGGGAGTGAGTTTCATTTAGACCTAGAGTTTCTGATGGATCAAACCTTATGTCAAAGTCTTCAAAAGTTTGTGGAGTTGGGTGTTCTGGTTGAGTAGGCATGGTTTCAGATGTTGATATATTTATTGATTCTAAAACAGTAATAGAGGAAGAATTACCTTTCTTTTTGGCAGCTTTTGGAGTCCTTTGAGATGGTCCTTCTGCTGCAGCTTTCCTTTTCTCGGTCTTCATCAAAACAACTACTGGAGTCGTCTTATGAAAATCCTGGATGTTGATTTCTGGTTCAGTACCATCTGCCTTACAAGTATCGATATATCTGACTATTATCTATGGCTTGGAGTCAATCTCATAGAAAAGAGGAAAATCATCCAGAGGAATTCTTCTTGAAGTGATGGTTGCAAAAGAAGTAACGTTGGGTTCCTTCTTGATATTCTCAATGATTTTCATCTTCTTCAGATTTTTTGCGTTCAGGGGCTTCCCAACAGTTGCTTCCAGTGTGCTGATTTCCTGAGCTTCAGTCAAATGCTCTATCAGCCTATTCTTTGTCAGAATATCTGATATGAGCTTGCCTAAGGGAATCCGGTCCCTCTTGGTCCGTTCATCTTCTCTTGTTTCCTTCACACTCGTTCTAAGGTGATTAAACAACAAGTGTGGAAGGCTTACCTTAGTATTCTTAGAAATAAAATAGATCAGAAACTGCTGATCAATGTTGATATAATCAGGAGAGCTAGTTGGCTTCCTGTGGTTGATACACCCCATAATAATTCTTGCCCAAATTCTGTGGTGATTCTTCAGATCTCTGATTTTTCTTGAGGGAAGTCCATGGGTAAATATTTCCCTTGCAATAGAGGCTACATCAGAGAATCTCTCAGCCATGTCAATGCATATGACACCTCCACCATTGTAACCAATGAGCTTTGAAATTAGGTCTTCTGTAATGACAATTTCCTTCCCCATGACATAAGAGGTAACTTGATGATTTGAATAAGAAGCATGTATCTATAATTCTTTGATAAGGATTGGAAATGTTGGCCCTAGAAGACGGTCAAAATATTTGTTCCAACCTTGAGTAGTGACGTCTTCATATAGATTGAAGTCGTTTTCTTGTAAGCTTTCAAAGTCAATAATTAGTTCTGAAAGAACTTTCAGATTATCAATGGGAGTGAGTAGCATTCTGTAAGGTTCTTCGTATTGTTCCATTGAAGCGGATTCTTGAGTACTGATGTTTCGGACGCTTGAAGAAGCCATTGTTCACACAAGATTTGAGAAAGATGAAAGGGTTTTTTGAAAATAAGATCTTGAAACGATAGAAAGTATTTAGAGATTAAAAAGAAGTGAATGTAAAAAGTGAGATTTGAGTTCAAATAGTTTTTCTTGAAAGCGTAAACAGTAAGAGAGAGAAATAGTTAGTCATGATTATAAGCATTAATGACAGCTGAAATTAGGGGATTCAGAAAGATACTGGAACGGTTACCCATGACGTGTGTCTCAATACACCCAATCAGCACTTTTGACCTTTCAGAAAAGTGAACGCGTGTTCAGCCTTAGAAAGTAGCTGATGAATGGATGGCAACTGTTTGATTATGTGAACAACATGCTTCTATCCTTGAAATGAACCGTTAAGATCTTCATGGATAGATTCTGATGCAATCTTTACTTCTAAAACTCTGGAGACAGGTTGATCAGTAGTTCACAAAAAATAACAATGTTCTGAAGGTTAAGATATGTAAATAGAACAATTTATTCTGGGCACAGCTTCATGCTGAGATGTTTCAGAATGAAGTTAAACCTATCTTCAGAAAGAGGTTTTGTAAAGACATCAGCCCATTGATGGTCTGTGTCAATGAATTTTAAGTTAAGAATCCCTTTCTGAATATAGTCCCTAATAAAATGATGTTTTATTTCTATATGCTTAGCCCTAGAATGCAAAATTGGATTTTTACTGAGACAAATAGTAGAAGTATTGTCACAGAGGATAGGAATGTTACTCTCAAATATGTAGAAGTCTTCAAGTTGACTTTTCATCCAGAGCATTTGCGTGCTACATCCAGCAACTGCTATGTATTCAGATTCTGTTGTTGATAGTGCTATTGTGTATTGTCTCTTGCTGGACCATGAGATCAGATTTTCTCCCAGAAACTGGCAGCTTCCAGAAGTGCTTTTACGTTCTACTCTGTCTCCAGCGAAGTCAGCATCACAATATCCTACTAAGCTGTAATCATTTAATTTTCTATAAAACAAACCCATATTAGCAGTACCTTTCAGATACTTGAAAATTCGCTTAACTGATGTTAAGTGAGATTCTTTAGGATCTGATTGGAATCTAGAACATATGAAAACACTAAATAAAATGTCAGGCCTTGAAGCCGTCAGATAGAGGAGAGAACCAATCATACCTCTGTAGACCTTATGTTCTACCTTTTTACTTACCTCTTCCTTTTCCAGAATGCACGTGGGATGCATTGGGATCTTTGAGGGCTTACATTCTGAGAGATCAAATTTCTTCAAAAGTTCTCTGACATATTTGCTCTGATGAATGTAAGTTCCTTCTGGAGTTTGGTTTATTTGAATGCCCAGAAAGAATTTGAGTTCCCCCATTAGGCTCATCTCAAACTCTGCCTGCATACATTTAGCAAACTCTCTTCCCAGAGAGGGTTTAGTAGATCCAAATATGATGTCATCAACATAAATCTGACATACTAACATGTCATTCTTAACCGTCTTACAGAATAAGGTTGTGTCCACTTTCCCTCTGGTGAATTCCTTTTCTAACAGGAAGTTACTTAGTCTTTCATACCAAGCTCTGGGAGCTTGTTTCAGACTATAGAGTGACTTCCTTAGTTTGAAAACATATTCTGGATTTTTAGAATTCTCAAAACCAGGAGGTTGGTGCACATATACCTCTTCATCTATATAGCCATTTAAGAATGCACTTTTGACATCCATCTGATACAGAGTGATGCCTTTATTAATAGCAAATGATATTAAAAGTCTGATAGATTCTAACCTGGCGACTAGAGCAAAGTTTTCTGTATAGTCTATCCCCTCTTGCTGACTATAACCTTGTGCTACTAGTCGTGCTTTGTTTCTGATCACTTCACCTTGCTCATTCAGTTTGTTTCTGAACACCCACTTTGGACCAATGACGTTGAATCCTTTTGGTTTGGGAACCAGATCCCATACGTCATTTCTGGTGAATTGATTAAGTTCCTCTTGCATTTTCAGAATCCAGTCATTGTCCAGAAGTGCTTCATCAATTGTTGTTGGTTCAATCAGAGACACTGGTCCCATGAGGGATTCTTCAGAGTTTCTGAATGTTGATCTTGTTCTGATTGGATCATCCTTCTTTCCCAGTATTGTATCTTCTGGGTGATCAATGCTGCTTCTGGATAGTCTTTTCTGGAGTTGATCAACAGAAGGTGCTGGATTGCTTGCAGTGACTCTTTCTGATGTTGAGGGAGTGTCTTTGTTGAGAACTTCTGATGAGTTGTCTTCAGTACCTGTGAGTTCAACTTCCATACCTGCAAGGAGTTCATTCTGCTTTGACTTTTGAGAGTCAAGCTTATCATCAAACCTAACACTGATTGACTCTTCAACAATTTGTATTTCTGTATTGTATACTATGTACCCTCTTGAGCGTTCAGAGTATCCTAACATAATACACTTTTGTGCTTTAGAGTCAAACTTGTTCAAATAATTTTTTGTATTCAGAATAAAACATGTGCATCCAAATGGGTGAAAATAAGAAATGTTGGGCTTTCTGTTCTTCCACAATTCATATGGAGTCTTTTCTTGAATAGGTCTTATGGAGATTCTATTCTGAATGTAACACGCTGTGTTAATTGCCTCTGCCCAGAAGATCTTAGCAACGTTAGTCTCGTTGGTCATGGTTCTGGCCATTTCTTGCAATGTTCTGTTCTTTCGTTCTACAACTCCATTTTGCTGGGGAGTTCTAGGACAAGAGAAGTCATGCAAAATGCCTTTTTCATTAAAAAATAATTCAAAATTTTTATTTTCAAATTCTCCACCATGATCACTTCTGACTTTGACAATTCTGAGATCCTTTTCATTCTGAACTTGGTTGCATAAGGTAATAAACACAGAGTGTGACTCGTCCTTGTGTCTTAAGAACTTTACCCATGTCCATCTGCTATAGTCATCTACGATTACTAACCCATACTTCTTGCCACTGACTGAAGTAGTTTTTACTGGTCCAAATAAGTCAATGTGCAGAAATTCTAATGGCTTAGAGGTGGAAACAACATTTTTGGATTTGAAAGCAGGTTTTGCAAATTTGCCTTTCTGACATGCTTCACACAGAGCATCTGAGTTGAACTTCAAATTAGGAAGTCCTCTAACCAGATTGAGTTTGTTAATCTGAGATATTATTCTCATACTAACATGCCCCAATCTTCTGTGCCAGACCCATTGCTCATTGTTAACAGAAAATAGGCATTTTACATTCTGACTCTTTAGTTCAGAAAGTTTTATTTTATAAATGTTGTTTTTCCTATTTCCATTAAATAGGATAGTCCCATCTTTCTGACTAACAGCTTTGCATGAATTTTGATTAAAGATTATATAATAACCGTTATCACTTAATTGACTTATGGATAACAGATTATGCATTAATCGATCAACTAATAATACATTATTTATAGAGGGAAGATTTCCATTACCTACTGTTCCAGAGCCAATGATTTTTCCTCTCTGATTGCCTCCAAAGCCCACGTAGCCTCCAGGCTTAAGTTCCAGGCTTTGGAACATATGCCTTCTTCCCGTCATGTGTCGCGAGCAGCCAGAGTCCAGGTACCATGATTGGTGTCTTAGCCTTGCTGCTAAAGATATCTGCTACATGTAAAATTTTATCCTTAGGTACCCACATTTTCTTGGGTCCTGATTTATTAGTTTTACCAAAATTCTGATTGAATTTTGGTTTGACAGGATAATCACTACTTGTGTATTTTATGTCATGTGTGTGCCCATATATAAAATGTGAATTTAGTGGTGTGCGTTTTATAACTAAGTCCATGGAATTTTTTGGTGTAGATACCTTACCTTGATATCTTATCCCTTTTATTCCATTTCTGCTAACTCCATAGATCATTGAAGCCATCTTGCTTCTGTCTATGTTTTTAGCTAGAAACTTCTGAAAGCTGTGATTATACTCCTTGATGATCTTATCAGCATTGTTGGGAGTTTCAGAGATTGTTTCCTTCTGAGAGTTTTGCAAATCATTTTCTAATTTTGAAATTTTTTCTTTTAACTCAGAATTCTCTAATCTGAGACTCTCAGAATTTTCAGAGTCAGAGGAAAGATTCCTTTTCAGGTTCCTGAATTTGACTCTGATTTGCTGATACCTTTCCAGCATTTCATTTAGACTTTCTGCAAGTTCAGCCTTAGTAAAGTTTATGGTGAAGTCAGGAAATACCTCTTTAATGTCTGATTCTGAGTCTGAACCAGAAGCTTCACTGTCTTCATATACGTTTGCCATGAGAGCTATGTTTGCTCTTTCATCATCTGATTATGAGTCAACTACAAATGTGTCAGAATCATCCCATGTAGCCATGAGGCTTTTCTTCTTTTCCTTGAAGAACTTCTTTTTGGGATTTTCCTTCTGAAGCTTTGGGCAGTCACTTTTATAGTTCCCTTGCTCGTTACATTCATAGCAGATGATATCCTTGTTGTTTGGCTTTCTGTATCCTGAAGAACCATCAGATCTTCTGTGTCCAGAGGAAGGCTCAGACTTTCTGTATCTGGAGGAGGATTCATTCTGATTCTCTGATCTTCTGGGATTTCTGAACTTTCTTTGTCTCTGCTTCCACATTTGGTTCACCCTTCTGGAGAGGAGATATAGTTCATCCTCTTCTGATGAGGATCCATCATAAGTTTCTTCCACAGCCTGCAAAACCTTAGAGTCAGATTTTCTGTTAGATTTTAAGACTAATGGCTTACCTTGCTTTTGAGGCTCATCTTCTTCTAGCTCTATCTCGTGACTTCTGAGGGAGATGACAAGTTCCTCCAGAGAAATTTTGTTGAGATCTTTGGCTAGCTTAAGTGCTGTGACCATTGGCCTCCATTGTTTAGGCAAACTTCTGATGATCTTCTTAACGTGATCAGCAGTGGAGTACCCTTTGTCAAGAACCTTTAGTCCAGCAACAAGGATTTGGAATATTGAAAACATAGTTTCTATTGATTCACTATCTTCCATTTTGAATGCCTCATACTTCTGAATGAGTACAAGAGCCTTGGTCTCTTTGACTTGGATGTTGCCTTCATGCGTCATTCTCAGAGAGTCAAACATGTTCTTGGAAGTCTCTCTGTTTGATATTTTATCATATTTTGAGTATCAGATGGCGCTGAGAAGTATTGTTCTGGCCTTGTGGTGGTTTCTGAATTCACGCTTTTGCTGATCAGACATCATTTTTCTGTCTATCTTCTGACCACGTCCATCCACTGGGTGCGTGTATCCATCAGTCACCATGTCCCACAGATCAGCATCATGAGCCAGAAAGAAACTCTCAATTATGTCTTTCCAGTAGTCAAAGTTTTCTCCATCAAAGACTAGAGGTTTGCCACTGAATTTGTCCTTGTCATCATGGTTGTCATTGCTGATGTTTTGGCTTGGTCCCACCATAGTGTTTTTCTGAAGCTTGGATCTTGTACTGACACGGTTAAGTGTTTAAGCTTAGAACCAGGCGCTCTGATACCAATTGAAGATGTGAAAAACACAAGAAGGGGGGGTTGAATTGAAAACTTGAATCTAACAACTCAATGACACAATATTTTTATCCTGGTTCGATTGATCTCAAACTACTCCAGTCCACCCGTCAAGGTGATTTCGCCTCTCTCCAACGAGGTCTTAATCCACTAATCTCAACAAGATTACAAAAGCTACTTTAACAACTGTTAAATTCTTCTTGAGTACAACTACAGTCCGGTTAATCTCAAGGAACACTGTTTCAATGTGAGTATACAAGATATGTGTTGTTATGTTTCTAACAAAACTGTTTATCACAACTATGATAAATTACACAGGATTATAGCTTGGAAATATAAAGAATATTGCTTGCAGCTTTGAATATGCGTGAGTGGTAATATGGCAAAAAATCATCTTTGATTTTGAAAGCTGACTTCGTTTATATAGGTAGTGGAATGACATTGATCATAAAGCATGTTTAATGTCATTAACACACTTTCCATTTGGAGAAGATCATGTTTGAAAGAAGCTGTTGGAATTGATGTTGTCTTGAATGTTCAGTAATGTTTCAGAATCTTATCTCCTTGCCTGCTGATGACGCTTCAGAATATTGATGACTTGGATTGGTATGTTCTTGTTCAGAATCAGAGTTTACTTTGATTGAGCGCAGGTTCTGGTCATCAATCTTCAGCGCATGTTCTGATTGCTTCAGCGCGTAGCACTTATGGCTTATCTTCTGATGTTGATATGATCAGAACTTCAGCATACATAAAACTTAATTTTTAAGGTGCATATTTGTTCTTTTATTTATTCTTTGTATTTGTTATCATCAAGACTCTAACCAAGGGTTGTAGAATCAAACTATGTTCTAACAACTTTGCCCAGTCAGGGCTAGCATGAAGATAGCCAATACCATGTGGGTGATAATATGAATGCTAGCCATAGGGAAGCTTTTTCTTTGTGCACGCTAGCATGGTGGGAGTCCCTTGCTTTATGAATCGAAGCATGCAGGAAATAAGTCATTGCTCAATCGAAGGCTGCATGCAGATAGCCATTGCTTTGTGAATTAAAGCAAGCATGTCAGGGGCCAATGCTCAATTGAAGGATGTAAGCCAAGCTTGCATTGAAAGAGGCCAAAAGCCCAATCGAAGGATGTGAAATCGAAGCAGGCATGGTCTTCTTTGATTTGATGCTTGAAAGCCCAATTGTACTTGTGAAAATTTGAACTTTTGAAAATCCTTGTGAGGAAATGTCTTGAGAAATGAGAAGGCAGATTTTGGAGTACAACAGTATACAAAGTGTTTTTTTGAAAATATCTCGTTTGAAAGTGATGTGTAAAAATGTATTTGTTTATGAAAAAGGTTGTGAACGAGCACTCAAGAGTTCTTACCCACTAAGTATGGTCTTTCTTATTATTTTCCTTCTCTTTTGGAGATAGTATTATCCATACCATTAGTTGGTAGGTAATTATATCTATTGGATGTGAAGGGACAGGCGTAGGGTCATCGTATGGACATCGAAGGAAACATGTAAGGATACTTTAGTAATTCGAAGGGGTTATCATCATATTATTCGTAGGGTCACCAAGGAACTAGATCATCTTTTCATAGGCGACTCGAGGGACTATGATATTTTGTATCGTAAGGACTATGATGATTGTATCGAGGGTCTTTTGCTAAAGTATCCCTACTTTTGAGGGACATGACCAATAGTATCATAAGGCAACAAGAGAGGTTACCCTAGAGGTGAAGTGTACAAAGTGTATTAGTTTCAGTTATCTTATCTTGAAAATTAGGGTTATCTATGTCCAATTATTAGTCTTGCCATACAAACCCTAATTACTAACAATTATGAAATATAACATGCGGAAAGTAAAACCTAAGCTATTACATCATGTGAGTAGCTACATAATAGAAAAAATGCGAGAAAAGATAAATCTACGCTATTACATTGGTAATGAGGCCTATACAGTTTTCTAGGAAATTAAATAGCAAAAAATAAATAAGAAAAAGAATGTTAGAAAAATGTTAAAGACCTAAAGTTCTAAGTTAATGTTTTTGATGTTTTTGAAGAAAATAATTTAAGTTAATGACAATTAAGACTTAAATAAATAATTATTTCTAACCTAATTAAATTGATTAAAAAGTCAAAAAACCCTAATTACTAATTAGAAATCCTAATGTCTAATTAATAAAAAAAGTCTAATTAATTATGGAAAATTATTTGGGCAACTAACCCTAAAACTAATTAGATTATGATTAATGGTTTGTTAAATGGTTAATTAAAAATAAATTGATAAAATGGAATAAAAATACTAGGTTTATAAAATAAGGAAACAAAATGCATGGGGTGGAAGTTGAACCCACGCCCTTCCCTTCACCAGTATGCCTTTCTATCCACTGCGTCATGGTGTTGTTTGTGACATGGAATAGGAATGAATCGATCTATTATAACCCTACATGTTATCCTGAAAAACAAAAGAAATTTGACAAGAGGAGGGATTGAATCCACACCCTTATGGTTAACAGTCATCATTCTTACCACTTGGTGAATAGTTGTTACGCGTTAATATTACCACTATCATTCAATATATAACAAAATTAATTCAGAAAATCAGAAATCAAACAAAATTAAATATGCACGTATTAATGCGGTCTGGGGTTTTGAATAACCCAATAGGAGAATGTCACTCCTAGGTCGTCTGAGTCAGGAGAGTCAAACCACCGTGGAGGGTGGTCAACTTCATCTTCTCCGATGAGGAGATTTTGAGAACCTGTGAGTCATGTAAAAATCTAAACACAAGATGAATCCTATCCATATAATTTGACCCTTGTGAATCCAATGATAGCATTGGTTTGACTTGAAAACGCTTGTAGAGTGAGTTTCGAAGAAAATGTTTCAAACTGCCCTAACAATGGCAGATCTCCATTCCCGTGTCAAACCTCACAAATAATGCATCAAAACAGTTTCACACATTAATATGAACATGAATGTATGCATATAACTCATTTAAATTGCATGAATTAAAATTTTGGATTCAAGGAAGTTTGTCAAACCGGTGATACCTGGTTGGTGAGTTCTGGCGTGCTTCAAGCTTGAATGATGGTCGGTGTGAACTTCTGGGACCTTCAGGAGGATCATTTAATACTTGAAATCGATTGATAATGGCTGGAGATAAGGGTTTGTGTTCTCCCTAGCTCTTGAAAATTTTGAGAGCTTTAGGGTTTGTTCTTGAGGCTGCCTTATGTCTTCCCCTTGGTATGAATGTGTTGTGTATTTATAGTGGAAGAATTAGGTCAACAAAAGTGAGATGAATCTTTGTATTTCATTATGAAGAGAATTGATTTGAATTTTGCATGAAAATTTTCTTTTTTAAGCTCAATCTTATTCCAATCATCTTCACACGGTTTTGCTAGCAGGTTGTGAGCTTTTTGGGCTTCAAATCTGATCTAAAACAAAAGCATTGTACCTTAATCCATTAGTTTTATATTTTATTTGATTGATTTTGAATTTAATTGAATAAAATCAAAATAAAAATAAATAAAAATCACAAAAATATATGAATGGATTTAGAGGTATAATATGAGGTTATGAACAAGTTTGAACCTAAAAACTTAGACCCTTTAGCCCAAAAATTCAACTTTGCTCAAAGTGGACTTCATGCATTTTCTCAAAGTTACTCAACTTGCACCAATCATAACTCTCTCAATTTTTGTCATATGAAGATGATATTATATTTTTTGGAAACCTTAAGATGTCTCCTACAACTTTCATGTTGGTCAATGTTTCATTTGAAGTCTTTAACTTGATGAAAGTTTCTTTGACAAAAAAATATCTTTTTGTTGACTTTTAAATGACCTGTAATGTTTTGGCTCATATCTCTCAAATGAGGCATTTTTGGCCTTGAGCTTAGAGAGACAAAGTTGTAGAGAATTGAATTTCCTTCAAGATAGGATTTGGTTGAGGAATTTATGATGAAGTATTTGAAAGTTATGCTTGGTTAAAGTTCAGTTGGCTTCTCCTTAAGAAATGGTCAAAACCCTAATTTAGTAACTTTTGACTTTTAATGAATCTTGAGTTTTATTGATGAATCATGATCAAAACTTGTTCAAATGATGAATGTGACTTCAAAATGTTGATGTTGACCAAAAATCTTGAAGTTTGACGGTAGATTAGTCAAAGTTGACTTTTTGTCCAATATAGTTGATTTTCAATCATCTAACTAATTGACTGAGAAAAATTATGATGTAAGGCTTGAAACTTGGCATAAGGGTACTTTGAGACATATGAGAAACCATGAAATCCATTTGAGGCAATAGATTCTCAATTTCCTTTGAAAAAAGCAAAACCCTAGTTGTAGGTCAATTGCTTAGGAGAACAGCTCATTTGATCAATCCTTGACAATTTTTGAGTGTTTGAGACCTTCATAAGCATGAGGAGATATCTTTAACCATTTTTTCTTAAGAATGGGAGGGAAAATTTTGGGGTACAACAAACTAGAGAACCCTAATTTAGAGAAAGTGATTAGTGGGTCAGGTGAAAAAGAAGATGTAAAGTTAAAAATAAACGGTTATATTTCATCTTGAAAGTATAAGGAAAACTCAAGTGCACTTGAATGTCCTAGGGAAGAGCACCATGTACTAAGCTTCCCTCCTAGAGCCATGTGCCGAAAAAATTGGCGAAATACGTTGAAAAATGTATTTCTCAATGATGGGAAATACATTTAACATGCTAGTTCCCCAGTACTTCTGAAACTGTCTTATGGCCTTCATGCTTCTCCTTGGAGACGACTTTGATGATATAAGGTCGACCTCGACTTCAAAAGACTTCAGGAGTGACGAAACACACAATAAACCTTTGGGCCAACTGTTATAGGTCGATCAAAGGCCCAATACAGACGAGACCCAAGTGTTAAGCTCAATGATGCTAAGTCCCTCAAAATTGTCCATTTTAAATAATTGGTGCAAGTGATACTTTTAACTAACTTGAGTGTTTCAGTTTTAATCTTGTAAGTTCATCACATGTCACCGCATGTAAGTCTACATCACTGCGTCAAGAGTTCTTCACTATAAATCAGTCACAATTTTAATTTAGAACGAAAAACTTAGTAAGAATGTAGCTTGATGAGAGTTATTACCAAGGGATAGGATCCAATGACTTTATGGAAGGAACTACACCCTAACTTCCTCTCTGTATCTCTCTAAAAGTTCACTATCTCACCTCTCTATTTCCTTTCTTTTTTCTCTGTTTTTCAACTTACTCTCTCCACATTAAATGACTAAAAGTTCATCATAGGTTTTGGTGGTTTTCCAACAAAATTCACCTAAAGAACCATAAAACCCTAATTTAGAGAAATCGACTAGTGGGTTAGATAAAAAGAAGATATAAAGTTAAAAATCAACGGTTACATTTCATAGTGGAAGTAGAAGAAAACTCAAGTGCACTTAAATGTCCTAGGTAAGAGCATCATGCCCTAGGCTGCCCTCTTAGATCCACGTGCCAAAAAAATAGGCGAAATACATTGGACAATGTATTTCTCCATGATGGGAAATACATTTAACGTGCTTGCTTTCCGGTACTTCTCCAACTGTCTTATGGCCTTCATGATTCTCCTTGGAGAAGAATTTGATGATATAAGGTCAACCTCAACTTCAAAAGACTTATTGAGTAACGAAACACACAATAATCCTTTGCGCCAACTGTTATAGGTCAGTTAAAGGCCCAATACAGACGAGACCCAAGTGTTAAGCTCAATGATGCTAAGTCCCTCAAAATTGTCCATTTTATTTAATTGGAGCATGTGTAAATTTTAATTGACTTGAGTGCGTTGTACCCCAAAATTTTCCCTCTCATATTTCTCCCAACATTGCAAGAAAAATCCCCAAGTGGCTCAAGATTGCTCAAGAGTTGGACAGTCAAGCTATCTCCTAAGGCAGTCAACCCCAAATTAGGGTTTTGTGTTGCATCAAGATATTTGAATCAAAATGACCTCAAGTTATCCCCAATGTCCTAATATGTTCTCAAGGTCATCCATGTCAAATTTCAAGCCTTGCAGAGGAAGTTTGCTCAGTCAAATGCTCAAAGGGTCCAAAAATCGACTGTACTAGGGCAAAAGTCAACTGTGACCTACAAACAGTCAAACCTCAAGATTTTTTGCCAAAATTATCATTTTAAAGGATATTTCATCATTTTATCAAGGTCTGATCATGATTCACCAAGGATTGCTCAAAATTCATCAAGACTCAAAAGTTGCTAAATTAGGATTTTGTAGGAAAAGTCAACTCAACTTTGACCAAGAATAACTTTCTCATACTTTATGAGAAATCACTCATCCAAAGCTCATTTTTAAGAGGATTCAATTTCATACAATCCATCTTCATACCCCAAGATCAAGAAATGCACTCACAAGAAGTTATAAATTTGGACATTATAGGTCATTTTTGAAAGTCAACAAAAACACCTTTTTTCCAAAGCTTATAACTTGAGCATGGAATATCAAAATGAGATGACACCAAAAGTGTTGGTTAGAGGACATCTCAATATTTCTAAAAAGTCCAAGAACACCTCCAAAATTTCAAAATTGAAGAAGTTATGCATTGTTGAAGTTGGGCATTTTTGCAAAATTGCCAAAAGTCAACTATCCCCAAAACTTCAAATTTTGTCAAATGGGCCCATTCTTTTCTACTTGATTTGAGCTTGCATCATTGCCCACGTGTCCTAGCTTCAGCCATGTGTCCATTTATCAATTTTATTATTTTATTTGATTTTTTATTGAATTATTTCATTTTAAATCAAATTAAAACAAATAAAATCCCAAACTTTGATTACATGAGATTTTTTGCTATTTTCAGGATTGGATTCTCATCAATATCATCATCAAATTCGTATCACACAAGATCATGTGCAAAAAGATGATTTTTTGACAAATTTGGCAAGCTTTCAAATGGAAATCAAATCAAATATGCAAGCCATGATGGGAGAAGATTTGGACCATAATTCTTAACCTAATGCATTCCATGATACATATAGAAGCCAAAGGACACGAAATATGGGTTAGAGGCTGTGAGAAGAAGCAAAACAAAATTTGAAAAAAGTGGTAAAAAGTTTGAAATCAAAATCGTGTCTAGAGGTGTTTTCAGAAGCCAAGAACGATCTCAATTGATTCCTTGACGATCACTGAGGCAGAACCAATCCCAAGCTAGCCTCCACGCACATCACAAAGCATTGTAAGCATCACAAAAATCCGCTTCTTTCTTGAATTCGCAAATCACCATTCTTACATCATTTGAGCAAATTCTTGGCATATTCATAATCATTATAGCATTTCTGAACTTTTGGCAATATTTAATTTGATTTATATGGACTGTAACCTCATAACAGCATGGCTAGGGTTACGTTTTGGATTTTAGGGATTTGTGTTTCAGGTGAAATTGATTCTTATGATAGGCATGGTTGCACTCAGGAGAGGGAGACGAACTCAACCATGTCTTAGAAGGTCGTTTTTATGGCCTGGAGTTGATTTTTGGATCGACCTGCGCATTTAGCTGCGGATCCAAATTCGCAGGTAAAGTTATAGGGGATGGAGGTAGGGGACGATAAAGTGTCGCTTCCCCGTTGGCCAATTCAAATAATGGCGCGTTTTGTTTTGTCTTTTCTGGCATATGAATTGTTTTCTTTTATTATTATTTTTGTGTAACATATTTACAAATGAAGCACAACAGCCAAGTGGTAATCATGCTTGCCAATGACCAACAGGACCTGGGTTCGAATCCCAGGTCCTCCATGAGCTTTGTTATTTTTCTTCTTCATATAATCAGGTACAGATCCAAGCGTGAAGCCTATTATACATCCTCAAGCATCTGATTTCCAGATGGTCTCTGGCCAGATCTGGTCGCCAAGGGATGATGGTCCACCATGGAACCAAGTCAACATGCACTTACTGGATCTCACAAAGTCAGCAAAGGGTCAGCTCGTTTGGGCCATAGAATTTGCTTCCCAAACACTCCAATCAGGCCCATACCCCCTAACTCTCTCTATTTCATTTATTTTTGTTTTATTTGATTTAATTATTTTCATTATTAACTAACCAATCAAATTTTATTTTTCTCTATAAAATTAAAACTACAAAAATATTTTCTTCATAAAATCAAATTTTAATTTTTATTAACAAACATTAATTTAATTAATTTAGGCTTTAATTAGAAATAACTTTAATATATTTTTGTAAATAATTAAAATCAATTAGACTTAATTAGGTTTTACTAACATTAATTAATTTTATTTTCTTTTTTAAAATGCCAAAAATCCAAAAATAATTTATTTTCATTAATTTATTTATTTATTTATTAATTTAATAATTAACTTAGATTAATTTATTTCGCTTAATAAAAATAACAAAAAAAATCTTTTCTTCAATAAGCAAAGGGTTAAAACCCTAGAACTTTGCGCTCGATTTAATTTTCCGCACGCGATCTATTTATTCAATATTGTACTTGTTCCCGGAATGTAATAGATAATTAGGACCATTTATTTATCGCTTTATTTATTTTTCCGCATTTAAATTTCAAAGGGTTGCTTTTGGCAATGTAAATACCCGACGCCTTGTAATTTAATTTCTGCAGTTTATTTTCCGCAAAATATAACTGTTAGATGTTTGGTAATAGGAATGCATGACAAGAATGAATGTTTAACCTAAAATCAACTTAGATAACCATTAACATGTACAAAGACAAAATTAACTGAAAACGACACACTCGCACATGCGCACTCTTAGGGTACACCCCACTTGGTTGCCTTCGTACGCGGTTATTGAGTATAGGTCACTTTAGAGGTCGCCCTCTTGTCTAAAAGACCATAGTCGCCTCAAAACGGTTGCCTCGAATATTGTTGCCTCAAACAAATGATCTAAGACATTAGGGTTACCATTAAGGCGTCCTAACATTGCTTTGGTGACCGTAAGTCCCGCATTCAAATTGACCCTCAAACTCCAACGACGATGCTACCTACTCATCAATAGTAGGATAGCATTGTCTAAAGGAAGATAACATAGAACGATTCCTTTTTCGAGTAGGTAAATGGTTCTTAGATACTTGCTCTTTCAAAAAACAAAAACTTCACACTTACACTTTTCGAACAAAGTTTTCAAAACACTTCATTACGCTCTTGAGGACAGAAGCAAGAGTTAAATCAAAGTTTTCAAACAAAAACTTTTTCAAACCCACAAGCACAAAGAAAACAATTTTGAAAACAATATGAGCAAGTACCTAAAAGCCTGTGGATAACCACGATAGAAAGGGTGCTAACACCTTCCCTTTCTATAATCTACCCCCCGAACTCAGAGATAATCTCGAAAAAGGAATTTTTCAGTGCTTTTTTCCTTTCCTTGTTGGATAAAATAAAAGTTGGTGGCGACTCTTGCTTACCGCGACATTTTGCAAACATAAACGCAAAACACAAACCAGCATTCCAAAAAACAGTCAGTTCTTTCCCACCGTATCACAGAGTGTTTTAGTTTTAATCTTGTAAGTCCATCGCACGTCACCGCATGTAAGCCTGCGTCACTGCATCAAGAGTCCATCACCATGAATCAGTCATAATTTTGATTAAGAATGAAAAAATTAGTAAGAGTGTAGCTTTATGAGAGTTATTATAAGGGGAGAGGATCCAATGACTTTGTGGAGGGAACAACACCCTAACTTCCTATCTGTATCTCTCTAAAAATCCACTCTCTCACCTCTCTTTTTCCTCTCTTTTTTCTTTGTTTTTCAACTGACTATCTCCACATTAAATGCCTAAAATTTCATCATATGTTTATGTGGTTTTCCAAAAAAATGCCTAAAGAACCACAAAACCCTAATTTAGAGAAAGAGATTAGTGGGTCAGATGAAAAATAAGATGTAAAGTTAAAAATCAACGATTATATTTCATATTGGAAGTACAAAAAACTCAAGTGCAATTGAATGTCCTAGGGAAGAGCATCACGCCCTAAGCTGCCCTCCTAGAGCCACGCGCCAAAAAAATTAGCGAAATACATTAAAAAATGTATTTCTCAATTATGGAAAATACATTTAACGTGCTTATTCCTTAGTACTTCCGCAATTGTCTTATGGCCTTCATGCTTCTCCTTGGAGGCGATTTTGATGATATAAGGTCGACCTCGACTTCAAAAGACTTCCTGAGTGCCGAAACACACAATAAGCCTTTAGGCTAACTATTATAGGTCGGTCAAAGGCCCTTTACAGACGAGACCCAAGTGTTAAGCTCAATGATGCTAAGTCCATCAAAAAAATTTGTTTCATATAATTGGTGCAAGTGAGACTTTTAACTGACTTGAGTGTTTTAGTTTTAATCTTGTAAGTTTATCACACGTCACCGCGTGTAAGTCTGCATCACTGCATCAAGAGCCCATCACCATGAATCAGTCACAATTTTGATTTAGAACAAAAAAATTAGTAAGAATGTTGCTTGATAGGAGTTATTATCAGGGGATATAATCCATTGACTTTATGGAGGAAACTGCACCCTAACTTCCTATTTGTGTCTCTCTAAAAATCTTCTCTTTCACCTCTCTTTTTCCTCTCTTTTTTCTCTGTTTTTCAACTGACTATCTCCACATTAAATGCTTAAAATTTCATCATAGGTTTTGGTGGTTTTCCAACAAAATTCTCATAAAGAACCACAAAACCCTAATTTAGAGAAAGCCATTAGTGGGTGTGATACAGTGGGAGAACTGAGTTGAGGATTTTGCGTTTTGTTCTCGCAAATGTTTCGGTTTAGCAAGAGTCACCACCGATTTTTTATTTTATCCTAAGGAAAAGTCAAAAAGCACAGGAAAGACCTTTGAGATTTTTTCTTGGGTTCGGGGAGTAGATTATAGAAAGGGAAGGTATTAGCACCCTTTCTATCCATGGTTATCCATGGGCTCTTAGTTACTTGTTTAGATCACTTGCTTTGCTTTTCAATTGTTTGAAATGGTGCTCTTCAATTGTTTGAAATGGTGCTTTGTGTGTGGTTTTGAAAGATGTTTTGAAAAGAGGCCATCGTTGTGGCAACCATTGTAATGATTCTTGTTTGAATGTATACAAAGGTGTTTTTTTCTTTTGAAAAGTTTTCAATGTTTTGAAAGTAGGGTTTTGAAATTGTGTTGTGAAGTGTGTTTGAAAATAACAAGGATGTTTCGCAAGTTTTTGATCAAGTAACTAAGAGCTATCTACCCTATTTTACTCAAAGATCTTTCTTATGTTTTAACCCTTTTAACAGTGTTGTTTCACCATTGTATTTGATGAACAACCTTGTGTTAGGATGTTAAACGGGACAGGCCCGGGTCTTCGTATAGACCATGATAGCAATTGTGTCAAGTATTTTTGGCAATTTTCTTAAGGGATTTTGTTTAGGAAACCTAGATAGCGTCATCGAGGGACTATGATCTTTTGTTTTGTTTTTGTTTTGCCAAAGTACTTGACATGCATACCATGGCCCATTTTTGAAGGCAACAAGTGGATTGTAACCCTAGGGGTGCAAGTGTGCATTATGTTTGTTTTTCATGCATTTTTGTCTTTGATTAGGTCAAACTATTTGTTGGTTTTGGTTTTGCATACAAACCCTAATTCTAATCATGGCATAATTGAAAGCGTTTAAGTGCGTAAAAATAAATCTAAGCTATTACAACTTTGATATAGGGAGGGGGGTACAATTTTGAATATGGGGTATTTGACAAGAAATATAAAACCCTAATTACTATTACATCCAAATCGAATTCTTTGTGCAATGTTAAAATAAATGGGCAATATTTAAATAAAACACAATAAATAAATGTATTTATGCAAAAAAGGGTTTTTTATGTATGTAAAGCATTTTCAATGGAAAGAAATATAAAGAATTAAAAATTTAATTTATTTATTTTTAGGGTAAACCCTAATTCTCCTTAAAGAAAATAAAATTGTATTATTTATATACAAAATATATTAATATGTTACAAAATAAGAATATATTATAAAAGAATGTTTTTTGGTATAAGATAATAATAAAAATAAAAATGTAATATTTTTGGGTATAATATATATATATATATATATATATATATATATATATATATATATATATATATATATATATATATATATATATATATATATATATATATATATATATATATATATATATATATATATATATATATATATATATATATATATATATATATATATATATATATATATATATATATATATATATATATATATATATATATATATATATATATATATATATATATATATATATATATATTTAATATATATATATATATATATATATATTTAATATATATATATATATATATATATATATATATATATATATATATATATATATTTAATATATATATATATATATATATATATATTTAATATATATATATATATATATATATATATATATATATATATATATATATATATATATATATATATATATATATATATATATATATATATATATATATATATATATATATATATATATATATATATATATATATATATATATATATATATATATATATATATATATATATATATATATATATATATATATATATATTAAATATGTTAAGTATGTATAAGAATAAAATAAACTATTTACAAAAATGTGTATATTTCAAGAAGATATTTTCAAATGTGAATAAAATAAGAAATGAAAATAAAAGTATTTTTTTACATTATTTAAAAGTTTTAATAAACAATATAAAATATTTAAACATTTTAATGTTAGAAATAATTAAAATAAATACCAAATAAATGTAAAAATTTGTGAAAATATTTTTTAGCCATTTTTTATGTTTGAAAGTAAAATAATTAAGTCAGAAATGAAATAAAAATGCAAAAATAATAAAAATACAAAGAGATGGGCCAGGGGGTGTGAAAAGTAAGCTGGGAGGTGTTGGAAACAAGAAGGCCAGGCCCAGCCCAGACTTCATCTTCTTCCTTGTGACAAACAGAAAAACGCGCGTGGCTAGTTCAAACCTGTATCTCCTGTTTCAGTGCTTTTTTGACAAAACTCAAAACATGAAAGTTGTAGAGCATCAAACAACGATTTCAACCATATAAAACATTAAACCTAACTCCCAAAGACCAGAGAGAATTTCTCTGGCCCTAATTTCTAACCTAGTTTTTTCAGGAAGTTCATGGATGAAATTCTCCTAGCACGATTAATATAAATGAAAACTAAGCATATGTATGGTTTCAGGGCAATGAGTACAACATCTTTTATTCACAAACCTAAGGCTAAATGTTCCTAAATAGAGAGATAGAAGTTCATGAAAAACCTATTTCAGCTGAGTTCGAGTTGGACAATGCAGCAACTTTCAATGGTGCCTGAGATTCTTTTGAGCTTGCTTGATGTCCCCTGAACCTTTCCTAATGCTTTGTTTGTTTTGAAGTAGCCTGAATCGTTCTACAGAACTTAACCTGCAAAGCTTCAAAGCAAAAATGGTGATGTGTGTAAATGGAGTTACAATAGCTTGTGAATGGTCTGGACAGCTTAGGTGTATTGTTTAGAATGTGTTTGAAGTGATTTGGGACAAAACGCATGAGGGAATTTGATTGTGGCTTGTGATTTGCAGAACTGGCCCTGTTTTGGGCAGAAATGAAGATTTTGTGCTTAAGGGTGTTTGAGGGATGAAGGGCTCGTGTTTTTGGCTTACTATGATGTGTGAAACTTGTTTGAAAACTTTGCTTGAGTTCAATATATCAGATGTGTGTGTTCTTGACTTTTTGTACAATGCCTTGGTTTTGAAGAAAAGATGTGAAGTGACCAATACAGCTGATTTCTAGGTCAACTGTCCAATAGACTAGGCAAAAATTTGAATCAAGGATTGAAACTTGGTATGGGCAAACTTATGAGTCCAACATGAAGTATGAAAGTCACTTTGGGCATTGTAGGTCAAAACATCCATGTGAAAACTCAAACCCTAATTTAGGTCAATAGTGCAAGGAGGTGTCTTGAGCAGAGCAAACCCTAGCTGGATCTTGAGTTCCAAGAGCCTTGTGATGAGAAATGTTGATAATAATGAGAGGGAAAATTTTGGGGTACAACAGTTGCCCCTGTTCAATCTTCTTGAACCTGAAAAGTTAGATTGGCAAGCTTGCCTTTCGTGACTCGAAGGTAAAAGAGGATTGGACACTAGAGTGCCCGTAAATTTGCACTCGTCAAAATATTGTTGAGGGAATGGGCTTAAAGATGCCATTTGGAGACGGTAGAATCTTGTTGGAGATGGGCTTAAATATTCCATCCAAATTTTGTTTGTTGAACTGCAATGTTGTAGGTCAGGAGAATGAGCATTAAAATGGTATCCGTGTCTGGAATGCATTTGAACTGTATCTGGAGACCGAGTCTGTATGAGCAAAAGAATGGCGTCCGTGTTTGGAGCGTATCTGAACTTGAAGTTGATAGTTGAATCTGAATGAGAGATAGAATGGTTGCCGTGTCTGGAGCGTATCTAGTCTGTATCTGATTGCTGAAGTCTGAATGAGTAGTAGAATGACCGCTGTGTCTGGGGTGTATCTGTACTGTATTTTGACTTGAAATTCTGAATGAGTAATAGAATGACCTCCGTGTCTGGGGTGTATACATATTGTATTTGTATAATTATTAATCGATATCCTTTTAATATTATCCTAAAAAGGGTAAAATGTTAGCTAAAACACAAAGTTATGTTGCATGATATGTATGATGCAATGAATTGTGTTTCATCAATGTTTATGATATATGAATGTAATGGATGTGCATGTAAGCTGAGTAGCTGCCTTGCTAAGGAAAATAAATCCTTGATAACTGGAGATAAATAAATCTTTGACTGCTGTCGGGGAAAGTAAATCCTTGACTGATGCTGGGGATTCCAAAACAAATCTTTGATTGTTGAAGATGAGAAATCCTTGCTGACTTCTTGGGGATTGAAGAATTCTTAATGTTGAGAATGAGAAATCCTGAGATCACTGCTGAGGATTAAAAATCCTTGGTGACTTGTGGGGATTAACAAGAGCTTTGACAACTTTTTCGGGGAATGAGAATCCTTCGTGACTTTCCTGGGAAATAAGGAAAACTCTGAAAATCTTTACTGGGGAATTAAAACCTGGGAGGCTTCTGCTAGAGAAATGAGACCAAGAATCTTCGATTTGCTGGGAAATAACTCTGTGGGGAGAATGTTTACTCGGCCGGTGAAATTAGGAGCTTGGGTTGTATGCCAATCTTCTGGGGAATCATCCTAGTCGGGGGTAAGATAAGAAGTTAACTATTATCTGCTTGGTTCTCAGACTTTTAAGATAACCTGCTGGGGAAGTTGGGGGAAGCTGAATGGTTCCTATCGGGGATTGATAGTTGGAAATTTGACTTCGCTGGGGAAGAAGGTTTTTTAGAATATTCTGGCTCCACTGGGGATCTTGAAATTTCACTCCGCTGGGGAAATACACTCCAAATTTTTAGCTTTGTTAATGATCTGAATGGTGTACTGTAGGGGATTTCTTCTGGAATAGCACAAAGATATCTTCCCACACCTTCAACCTATCAGTAATTGTCTTTTATCAATTTCGTTTTATTTGTAAGTAGTGATTATATTCAAATGCATATGCCTATTTAGCAAAACTTTGGACGTTTTCAAATAAAACATAAGTGTAAAAAAGAAAGAAAGGCAAGCAAATTTCTGCACTTTGAACTATCTTTGTATTAACTTTTGTAAGTATCTTTGTGTGATACGGTGGGAGAACTGACTTGGGTTTTGCGTTTGTATTCGCACTTGTTCGGTTTAGCAAGAGTCGCCACCGACTTTTTATTTATCCTAAGGAAAGGTCAAAAAGCACAAGAAAGAGCTTTGAGATGTTTTCGTGGGTTCGGGGGGTAGATTATGAAAAGGGAAGGTGCTAGCACCCTTTTCATCCATGGTTATCCATGGACTCTTAGTTACTTGTTTTTAGATCACTTGCCTTTGCTTTTCAATTGTTTGAAATGGTGCTTTGTGTGTGTGTGGTTTTTGAAAATGTTTTGAAAAAGATGCCTTGTCTAGGCAACCTTTGTAATGACTCATGTTTGAGTATATACAAAGGTGTTTGTCTTTTTGAAAAGATGTTTCAATGTTTTTTTTGAAAGTTTGTTTTGAAGTTGTGTTGTGATGTGTGTTTGAAAAATGGCAAGGATGTTTTGCAAGTTTGATCAAGTAACTAAGAGCTATCTACCCTAATTTACTCAAAGATCTTTCCTTATGTTTTTAACCCTTTTAACAGTGTTGTTTCACCATTGTATTTGGTGAACAACCTTGTATTAGGATGTTAACGGGACAGACGCGGGTCATCGTATACAAGCATTGAAGGCAACTTGTGAGACGCTCTAGCAATTTTGTAAGGGATGAGATCGTTTTATCGAAGGCAACATCGAGGGTCATCGAGGGACTATGATCTTTGTTTATCGAAGGGACGTTTGCTAGAGTGTCTCATACTCGAGGGACATGATTTCATTTTACGAGGCAACAGGCGAGGTTACCCTAGAGGTGCAAGTGTGAATTGTGTATTGATTTTCATGCATTTGTCTTGTATTAGGTTATCTAGCGGTTGATTTTGAATATTCGCATACAAACCCTAATTACTATACAGTATATGGAAAGCGATAAATTGCGGGAATTTAAAGTCTAAGCTATTACAAATAAGTATCTGGGGATGGGGGTACAAATGTTTACAAATGGGGATGAGTCTTATCAGAATAGTAGTGTCCAAATATTATTTACAACCAAATCGAATCGTCGCATTCTCAATATAAAATATAACAATGTATAAGAATAAAAGAGAATCAAAAGCAAAGTATGATGCACATGATTATTTACAAATGAGTAAAAAAATGTAACCTAAAAAGATTATCATCATTTTTTTTTGTATTTTTAATTGTACTAAATAAAAAAAGTATTTAAGAAAATTTTGTACAAAAAAAAAGTTAATGTATTATTATTTTTTTTATTTAATAAAATAGGTTATATAAAAAAAGAAAATAAGGTGATGGTCATAATAATAAAAAGTGTTGATTTGTATAAAAATATAAAAAAGAGTTATATGGGCTTTAGGTGTTAGTATGAGGGGCAGGCCCAAATAAAAGGACAATGCAGATTAAAACCAGGGGGGGTGAAGGCGCCAACTTTATTGGGCTTTAGGGTTTTGTGCAAGGGACAGGCCCAGATACGCGTTTGACAATGTTTTGTTGGGGTTTCATTGTTTTGCTTCAGAGTTAGGGTTTCACAGTTTTACAAACGGCGCCGCTCCCTTCTTCTTCTTCTTCGCCTCTTCATCCTTCTCAACCATGGCTTCTGATGTCTTCAACCCTCCAGCTGCCAGAGCGCCACCATCCATCTTCCCTTGCCGCGTTCGTACAATGTGATGTTTCAACAAGGTATCATCGTTCTATCGCGTTTTAGGGTTTTCAGATTTTTTACTCTTGCATGATATTAATCTTTATTTGTGTTTGGATTATGAGATGTAGAGAAAAAAGGAAGAGGAATTGATACCTTAGGGTTTTTGCTTTTGGAGGAGGCGGAGGATTGGAATGGAGGCGCTTCTCAGGCGGCCGAGCGAGGGAGCGAGACGCTGAGGAAAGCTTTGTTCTGGTACTTGTATCTTTGCTTTGTTTTGTTTTATGATGATGTTATCTTCTGAAAACAACGCTTCTGGAATGTTTTTGCTTCCAAGATTCTTCCTCTTCTTTGGCTTGGTTTTGAATTGATGCTGAACATATGTTGATGTTCTTCTGAGTTTTGCTTGTCGTTCTGATTAGGCTATGTTGATGAACTTTAATTCTGAAATGCTCATTGTAGTTGTTTAGTTATTGGCTTGCATTTTTGGTAAAACCAGGTGTATGAATGTCATGACTGATGTCATAACATTCTAGTTTATTAGGTACAGATTTATTAGGTACCTTTGCAGAAAAATATTGTCATACAGGTATTGATGTTTATGAGTGTGTATCTGAGCATTTTGCAAAATGATCACATTTACCAAAATCAGTAAACAGGAATTCAGATGTCATAACAAATGTTAAGACATCCTGTTCTGAACTAACAGTTATGCAGTTTGGGTAATTCTGAGTTTTTTCAGGATTATGACTCAGTCTTTCCAGAACAGAAAATGTCGTGGACTTGGGGTTAACCTAGCTCAACCCTAACCTGGTTGATAAAATCCTGTGACCTAGTCTTAAGGTCAAACGGAATTAACCCTAGCTTTTTGTGGAAACCCTAACTGAAGATGCAGCTGCTATATATTCAACAGAGCTGCTGTTTTGAATGTATCCCTTTTTGACAGAAGATCATTTAGAAGCTGTATAGTTTTAACTATTGTAATCCAAGCAATTATCATTGTGATAAGTGACTTGGAATAGGTTTTAATTGTAAGGGTTGTGTATCACTCAAAGCTTTGAAGCAAGAGTGTTTGTATGTCTCTTGACTAAAGCTTTGAAGCAAAGTCAAGTTAGGGTTGTGTATCACTCAAAGCTTTGAAGCAAGAGTGTTTGTATGTCTCTTGACTAAAGCTTTGAAGCAAAGTCAAGTTAGGTTTGTGTATCACTCAAAGTTGTGAAGCAAGAGTGTTTGTGTTGCTTGATTAAAAAGCTGTGAAGTATAATCAAGTGTATGTTTTTAAGAGTGTCTTCATCAATTCATTAGTCAAATTGTTTTATGTATCACTGTTGTGATTGAGGGGGAGTGAGTAGGAACTCAGGTTTAAGTTGTACTTAGATTGAAGTTGCATTAGGTAGGTCTTAAGTGAAGGAGATAAACTGGTTGGTTTATTCTTGAATTAATATCTCTTATAGTGGATTTCCTCCCTGGCTTGGTAGCCCCCAGAGTAGGTGTTGTTGCACACTGAACTGGGTAAACAATTGACTGTGTTTTTTACTGTTTTTGTATTTACTGTCTTATAGAAAGTCAGATACAGTGTCATAACTTTGAACGTGACATTGAGTTTCTGCAGCCAGAATTTCAATTGGCATCAGAGCAGGCACCCTGCCTGTATTACTGGGTGAGATCTAGGGATATCACTTTCTGGCACTATGGAGAAAGAAGGAGTTTTTGGAAATAGACCACCCATTCTGGATGGAACAAATTATGACTACTGGAAACCTCGTATGATTGCCTTCTTAAAATCTTTGGACAAAAAGGCTTGGAGAGCTGCTGACAAAGGATAGATCCATCCCACCATAACTGAGAAAGATGGGACAATCAGTTTGAAGCCTGAGGAAGATTGGAGTAAAGAAGAAGATGAGTTAGCCCTGGGAAATTCCAAAGCTTTAAATGCCATGTTCAATGGAATTGATAGAAACATTTTCAGACTAGTACATCAATATGAATTGGCCAAGGAAGTTTGGGACACTCTCAAAACTACTCATGAGGGCACTTCCAAAGTGAAAATGTCAAGGCTTCAGATGTTGACTACCAAGTTTGAGAATATAAAAATGATGGAAGATGAAACCATTCATGAGTTTCACATGAACATCTTGGAGATTGCCAACACCTCAGGAGCACTGGGAGAAAAGATGTCAGAAGAAAAATTGGTGAGAAAGATTCTCAGATCCTTGCCTAAAAGATTTGCTATGAAGGTAACTGCCATAGAGGAAGCCCAGGACATCAGCAAGTTGAAAGTGGATGAACTAATTGGGTCTCTTCAGACTTTTGAGATGGGGTTCACTGGAAATGGTGACAAGAAGAACAAAAGCATAGCACTTGTATCCAACACTGATGTTGAAAACAAGGAGGATGAAGAAGAAAATATTTCAGAAGCTATAGCCATGCTTGGAAGACAGTTCAACAAACTCATCAAAAGAATAGATCCAAAGTCAAGGTCTAATGTTCATAACATTCCCTCTGACATTGACAGTTCCAGCAGAAGACCAAGGTCAGAAGAGAAGGGAAATCAAGGCAGAGGTATTCAATGCCATGGCTGTGAAGGATATGGGCATATTCGAGCTGAATGTCCTACCTTTCTTAAGAAACAAAAGAAAGGAATGATTGTTACTTGGTCTGACTGTGATTCAGAAAGTAATTCTGAAGAAGAATCTGCCAAACTAGTTACTGCTCTAACTGGTGTTTGTACCTCTGAAAGTGACACTAGTGATAAAGAAGTGACATTTGAAGAACTGACTGATACTTACAAGAAACTGTGTATTAGAAGTGCTGAAGTCTGTGTGCAGAATGAGAAACAATCAAAACTCATCATAAAGCTGGAGGCTGAAAAAAGGGCAAACCTTGAAACTATAAGTCATCTAGAAGGAGAATTTCAATTACTGAACTCACAACTGAATCAAATGACCAAATCTGTCAAGATGCTGACTAATGGAACAGACAAATTGGAAGAGATCCTTCAGGTTGGACAAATTATGGGAAACAAATCTGGACTAGGATTTGTGGAAGCAAAGAAATCTGGTACAGATAAGAAGGTCAGGCCTGATAAGCAAATGTCAAAACAGATGTCTCAACACAACTCTCAACATCAGGAATAGAGACACATGAAGAAAAGGTACCAAAGATGGAGATGTCATCATTGTGGGAGATATGGTCACATAAAGCCCTTCTGCTTCAGATTGCATGGATACCCTAATCAGAACTCAGGTGTCAAACCTAAGTCCAAAAAGGTACCACATGCTTCTAAATGGAAGAAAAAGGCTACTGCCCTGATAGACCACACTTCCCTGAGGGTCTCTGCAAAGGAAGACTGGTACTTTGACAGTGGGTGTTCCAGACACATGACTGGAATCAAGAACCTCCTCAATAATGTTAAACCTCACACCACCAGTTTTGTGACCTTTGGAGATGGTGCTAAAGGTGAAATCAAAGGAGTTGGTAATTTGGACTGCCCTGGAGTTCCAAGTCTGAATGAAGTACTATTGGTAAAAGGCCTGACTGCTAATCTCATTAGTATCAGTCAATTGTGTGATCTAGGATTCAAGGTCAACTTCTCAAAATCTGAATGTCTAGTAATTAATGAAAAACTAGAAGTTGTAATGAAAGGAATCAGATCCAAAGATAACTGTTACTTATGGCAGCCTGAGAACACTAATAACTCCACTATGTGTCCAATTACCAAAGAAGAAGAAGAGATGAAACTGTGGCACCATAAGCTTGGTCATCTTCATCTAAGAAGAATGAAAAGAGCTATCTCTATGGAAGCAGTCAGAAGGACTCCAAGACTACATATTGATAAAAGAAGGGTTTTTGGTGAACTTAAAATTGAAAGGCTTGGTAAAAAGAAACATGTCTATGATGTGGTGAATAAACTTGAAGAAGGATGTGCTGTCAGAACCAGAAGTAATCATGACAAGGAATTTGGAAACATCAAGTCTAATAAATTATGTTTCCCAGAAGAAATGAGTCATGAAGTCTCTTCTCCTATAACTCACCATCAAAATGGAGTTGACAAAAAGAAAAATAAGATCATACAAGAATCTGCCAAAAGAATGCCTTCCCAACTCTGTGCTGAAATGGTTGCAGCTAGTAGTAGCTGTTCTCAAAATATCTGGACAAAACAGATGTTCACTGAGTATAATGTCTCACAAGATGTTGTGACATTGTATTGTGACAATCTGAATACAATCAATATTTCCATGAACCCTATTCAGCATAGCAGGACCAAGCGCATTGACCTTGTAGAGAAGAAGTCAATTAAACTGGGACATGGTATCATTAAGCTTCAGCTGGCTGATTCTTCTACCAAGGCTCTTGTTGGAAATAAACTTGAAAACTTGAGGGGCAGGTTGGGTATTTGCCAAAATGAGAAATTATAGCAATTAATTTTGCTTAAAACAAGGGTTGAAGGAGTTAATTTTGTTAAGTCTTTTTTTAGTGGGTTAATCATATGTTTTCCCAATTCTTTCAAAATCTTTAAGAAGTTGAAAAGACTCTCTTTTGCCTCCTACCTCTCTCGACCTTGCAACCTGTTCCCTTCTCTCAATCAAAGTTTTCTCTCAAATTGCTACTGGTGCTCTAAGTCAATCAAAATGTCTCAAACATCATCTTCAACCAAGGCGACCTCTTCATCTTCATCATCTGACCAAGACTCTCGAGCAATCACCACATGCATAGAATCTGAAGTCCTTGAGATCACTCCTCTCAGAGAAATGGCAACTGATCCCGCCAAAGTCAAAAAGCTGAGAACTAGGCATGCAGGAAGAGCTCAATCTGCTGCCTCTGGTAATCCTTCTCATCCTTCTTCTTCTGTACCAAATAGGGAAGGATCAGTTCAAGTTCATCAAGCTATTGCTAGGCTTGTTACTAGTATACTAAGCGGAAACCAATCTGTACCGGGGATTTCTGTCCCATTAAATCAAGAATCAGCAAGCCCAAATATGGATGTCTCTGAGAATGTAGATGTCTCTGAGAATGTTGTGACACAAAATGACAACATTCAGAACCCTTCAGAGAAGACTGTTGATCCACCTATCATTGATGTGGATGAGGAATACTCAGACAATGATCCGATTGCCAATGTAAACCCTAGCATAGCTAGGAGAATGATGAAAAGGAAGGATAATCAGAATGCTGCAAAGTGTATGACAAAAGATAAACCTGCTAATAAGAAATCCAAGGCTGAAGGCAAGGCTGGGTTAGAATCTGTGAAAACTGTTCAGTCCAAAGGGAAGGTGAAAGCCCAGGTGTATACTAGTAGACAACCAATTACAAAGAAGAGAAAATAACCTGAATCTTCTGATTCTGATGAGGAATCAGAGTTTGAGATTGATGCTGAAGAAATTCCTATCAGAAGGAAGCTCCCCTCCAGCAAAATTGCTAGAGTTCCTGAAGTCCCAACAGACAACATCTCTTTTCATCATCCTGACAATGCAAACAGATGGAAGTATGTTTGCTTGAAGAGAATAGCTTTAGAAAGAGAGCTAAACAATGATGCCATGGAGTGCAAGGACATCATGGACCTGATTAAGAATGCTGGACTGATGAAGACAGTGGTAAAATTTACCAAGTGTTATGAAAATCTGGTCAAGGAGTTCATAGTTAACTTGTCTAATGAGTGTGCTGATGGAAGGTCAGCTGAATTTGAAAGTGTTTATGTTAGAGGAAGAAGGGTTAATTTCTCTCCATCAGAAATTAACAAATTTCTTGGAAGATCAAATGAGGATTGTCCTGAACTGGAAGTCACTGACAATGAAGTTTGTCAAACTATCACAGCAAAACAAGTGAAGTGCTGGCCCTTGAAAGGTAATCTGAATGCCAGCAAACTTAGCATGAAATTTGCCATCCTGCACAAGATTGGTGCAGCCAACTGGGTCCCTACAAACCATAAATCAACTATCTCCACAGGATTGGGGAGATTTATTTATGCTGTGGGAACCAAGACTGTCTTTGACTATGGCAGGTATATTTTTGAACAAACTTTAAAACATGCTGGTAGTTATGCTGTCAAAGGACCAATTGCCTTTCCCTCCCTCCTTTATGGAATTATCCTTGCACAATACCCTGATATCCTGGTGGCAAGAGATACTGCTTGCAAAAGAGCTCCTGCCCTTGGGTTGCACTACAAACTGTTTCAGGGATCTCATGCTCCTGATATTGTCATAACATCAGCTGAGACATCTTCTGTGAAGACTCAGTCCAAAACATCTGATGTTATAGCTGTATTAAAAGAGACCTGCAAAGAACTGGAAGCTAGGAAAAAGACCCTAGAAAACCTAATTGCCAGGTTAGAAAAGGAGGAAGCTGAAGGAAACAGAAGGGAAGAGGGTGTAGAAGCTGAAGATCATCTCAATACTGAAGAAACTAGCTCCTCTGAGTCTGATGACAGTGCTTAAAGGTTGGTGGAGTTGATGCTGGTCCCTGGTGGAGTTTGGAAGTGTGTTCAGTTTTTAGTTACTGCTCTTATTACTTTTTCTGGATGACTGTATAAATTTTAAGAACATGTATCTTTGGCCCATTTGTGGCTAAAGAGGGGGAGATATATTTTGGTACTTTATTAGACATTCTATTTTTCTGCAGTTATTTCTTTCTGCTGCTATCTATCTCTGATTGCTTAGGGTCTTTAGCCAAAAATCTGCCAAAGGGGGAGTTTGTAGTTGTTTAGTAATTGGCTTGCATTTTTGGTAAAACCAGGTGTATGAATGTCATGACTGATGTCATAACATTCTAGTTTATTAGGTACAGATTTATTAGGTACCTTTGCAGAAAAATATTGTCATACAGGTACTGATGTTTATGAGTGTGTATCTGAGCATTTTGCAAAATGATCACATTTACCAAAATCAGTAAACAGGAATTCAGATGTCATAACAAATGTTAAGACATCCTGTTCTGAACTAACAGTTATGCAGTTTGGGTAATTCTGAGTTTTTTCAGGATTATGACTCAGTCTTTCCAGAACAGAAAATGTCGTGGACTTGGGGTTAACCTAGCTCAACCCTAACCTGGTTGATAAAGTCTTGTGACCTAGTCTTAAGGTCAAACGGAATTAACCCTAGCTTTTTGTGGAAACCCTAACTGAAGATGCAGCTGCTATATATTCAACAGAGCTGCTGTTTTGAATGTATCCCTTTTTGACAGAAGATCATTTAGAAGTTGTATAGTTTTAACTATTGTAATCCAAGCAATTATCATTGAGATAAGTGACTTGGAATAGGTTTTAATTGTAAGGGCTGTGTATCACTCAAAGCTTTGAAGCAAGAGTGTTTGTATGTCTCTTGACTAAAGCTTTGAAGCAAAGTCAAGTTAGGGTTGTGTATCACTCAAAGCTTTGAAGCAAGAGTGTTTGTATGTCTCTTGACTAAAGCTTTGAAGCAAAGTCAAGTTAGGTTTGTGTATCACTCAAAGCTGTGAAGCAAGAGTGTTTGTGTTGCTTGATTAAAAAGCTGTGAAGCATAATCAAGTGTATGTTTTGAAGAGTGTCTTCATCAATTCATTAGTCAAATTGTTTTATGTATCACTGTTGTGATTGAGGGGGAGTGAGTAGGAACTCAGGTTTAAGTTGTACTTAGACTTTGCACTGGGTAGGTCTTAAGTGAAGGAGATAAACTGGTTGGTTTATTCCTGAATTAATATCTCTTATAGTGGATTTCCTCCCTGGCTTGGTAGCCCCCAGAGTAGGTGTTGTTGCACACTGAACTGGGTAAACAATTGACTGTGTTTTTACTGTTTTTGTATTTACTGTCTTATAGAAAGTCAGATACAGTGTCATAACTTTGAACGTGACATTGAGTTTCTGCAGCCATAATTTCACTCATTAGTTAGCTTCTGACTCTCTTTCTTTCTGGGGCTTTATTGATTTCCAATGATGAATTTCTGAGGTGTTTTTGGGTTTGCTTTGAGTTTGGTTATCTGATCTTGAAGGCAGGTTGAATGCTTTAGCAGGTTTGAAGGCAGGCTTGAAAGTTTGCTTGCTTGAAGACTGTTTTGAGGCTTTGACAGGCTATGCAGAGCTTTGGCTTGAATGCTTGCTATGTAGGCAGGCTTGAGACAAGCTTTCTTGCTTGAAGACAGTTTTGAGGCTTGTTTGTGGTACAGGTTTTGACAGGCTTGATCCTTAGGCTTGCTTTTGGTTGTTTGATACAGGCTGGGGTTTTATGCAGGTTTGTGGTTGTATGCAGGCTTGTGCTTGTATGCAGGCTTGTGCTTATATGCAGGCTTGTTTTTGTTCTTAACACAGTTTTGAAGTTTGTGTTTTGATGCAGGCCTGTGGTGTTTTGATTTTTGAGACAGGCAAGCTTGGAGGTTGTGGTTATGTGTTTTCAGTTTTTGTGATATCTTTTTGTGTTCTTCTCCTCCCTCCTTTTTCTGAATTGAACTCTTTGTTATATATCTATCTTCTAAGCCTGCAAAACTGTAAGCCTCTACTTCTCTCTCTCTTTCTCTCTCCACAGAAAAAGCATATTTTATTGCTTAACTGTCCTTTTTATTCTGAAAAGGTTTTGGCCAGAAAATGATGAAAAATGCTTTTACAAGTTTGATTGTAATTTGGTTTTCTTCGGCATATTGTACTTTCTTCCAGATTTTCTGCATTGCTTTTGCTAGCTTGTAGGCAGCTTTATTGAAAGCTTCTTTGACAGTTACAGCTTGGTTGACATTTTGAACTTGTGCAACTTGTTTGTTCAGTTTGAACCTTGTAATTTGTTTGGCATATTCAGTTTGTCCATTTTGGCATTGCAATCTGTTTGGATTTGTGCAGCTTGTTTGGAATTTCAGTTTGCACTTTGCAATTTGTGAATTTTTTATGCAGCCTTATGCCTTTTGCTTAAATGATTTACATGTTTGCAAAAATTTAATTTTACTTTTCCTCTTTGTGAACCAAGAAGAGAAATCTTCTTGTGATTTGCAAAGAGGACGAGCAAAATATGATGAAAGCCCAAAACAAACTAATTCCGGCCAACAACCTTTAATGATGAACTTTTATTTATCTGTCTGAAAAATACTTTTCCAAATTAATTGTGTTGACTTCTCCTTTTCTGGCTTTGCAGGTAAATATCAATTGGGGCAAGGGAAGCAGCAGTAGAAGATGAAGACTTCAAGCAACTTAGGATATATATTTAATTTATTTTTAATCATTGTAATAAATGTCATTGTAACACTGTAAATAAATTTACTGTATCAAATAAACATTTGTAACAACAATTGAAAATGAATAAAAAATCCTTTGTCAGTTAATTCTTTAATTCTTCTGCACTTGTTTATTTAATCATTTAAATCTCTTGAGTTATAATAATTGGAAATTATCCCAATAATCTTAACTTAGAAATTATAAATAATCAACAAACGTCGCAGTCACACAGCTTTGCATTAACCAACAATACTTCCGGCATTCCAAATAACCAAAAGCATTGCACAAATAAACAAACAAACGTCCATACGCCTTTTACTTCACTGATTAAACCAACAATTCAAACTCTCAATTCAAATGCCTCAGCTTTTATCCCAGATGTTTAGGTTTTGAGAAACAAACAGGAATCTTGAACAAGCGTCAAAACCAAGTGACAGTCAAATGAAATGTTGTGGATTCAATTCCTTCTGAGAATGCGTGTGCGAACCCTAATGTTGGATTTAATGTCAAAGAAACGTCCGCCTGATCAAACCCTGAGCCAAACTCCACCAAATCACTAAAAACCCTAATAATCTGCTTGGACTGATTCAAAAGTTAATGGAAACCCTAATTTTGTTTGACTGATAAGAAAAGTCTGTTTGACCGATTCTTGAGCCAATCTGAAAAATCAAGAAAAGCCCGAAGCTGTGATTTCTTGTGAAAAAGAGAGAGGGAAAATTTTGGGGTATAACACTTTGTATTAACTTTTGTAAGTATCTTTGTATTAACTTTTGTAAGTATCTTTGTACAAAGGAGACAGACATCCTAGTAAGAGAATGTTGTCGTAAAAATTGAAAAATTTATACAAAAGAAAAATGGCTATGTGTAACAATTCCATGGGATTCCCATTCTGCTATAGCCTTCACAACTCTGAGTATCTTGTCCATTCGTTGTTTCGGCTGCCGATGATTGGATTGATCAATAGCTTGGAGCTTGTTGGTGAAGAGATTGTTCTTGAAGTGATCCGACGAGACATAGTCATACGCTTTAATTCCCTAACTTTTGCCTGGACCGCCCTTTCGGGTTTTCGATCCACCGGGAAACCCTTTTTTGCCCAAGTCACCCTTTCGGGTTTTCAACTTGCCGGGTGTATAGATTTTTTTGTTTTATCCCTAATTTTTGCCTGAACCGCCCTTTCGGGTTTTCGATTCACCGGGATGCCCATTTTTGCCCAAGTCGCCCTTTCGGGTTTTCAACTTGCCGGGTCTATTTATGCGTAGTATCTTTTGACTATGTCTGCGTTCGCAGGGTGCGGGAAATCGTCGTCGTCCATGGTGGTCAGAATCATTGCTCCACCAGAAAACATGCTCTTGATCACATATGGTCCTTCGTAAGTAGGAGTCCACTTGCCCATGGGATCACTTTGCGGCAAGATGATCTGCTTGATTACAAGATCTCCGACTTGATATACCTGACTCCTGACTTTCTTGTTGAAAGCCTTGATCATCCGTTTTTGGTACGTCTGACCATGACAAACAGCAGTAAGTTGTTTCTCGTCGATCAAGTTAAGTTGATCAAGCCGGGTCTGAATCCAATCGTCTTTACTCAAACTGGTATCCTTCATAATCCTCAAGGAAGGAATCTAAACTTCCATAGGTAAAACAGCTTCCATGCCATATACCAAAGAAAAGGGAGTTGCCCCTATTGAAGTACGTGCCGTGGTACGATATCCATGCAAAGCAAACGGTAACATCTCATGCCAGTCCTTGTAGGTGACTGTCATCTTTTGAATGATCTTCTTAATATTTTTGTTCGCAGCTTCAAAAACACCGTTCATCTTCGGCCGATAGGGAGATGAATTGTGATGATAAATCTTAAACTACTCGCACAGGGCGGTGATCATAGTATTGTTCAAATTTGTATCGTTATCCGTGATAATCCTGTCGGGGATACCATACTGGCATATGAGGTTCTGCTTGATGAAGCGGCCAACCACATTCTTTGTGACAGAGGAAAAGGAAGCTGCTTCGACCCATTTGGTAAAATAATTAATAGCCACCAGGATGAAGCGATGCCCATTGGATGTCGTAGGCTTGATCTCTCCAATCATGTCAATGCCCCACATTGTGAATGGCCAAGGAGCTGTCAGAATGTTGAGAGGAACAGGAGGAATATGTACCTTGTCGGCGTAGACTTGGCATTTGTGGCAAGTACGGGAATGTTGATGACAATCAGCTTCCATGGCAGACCAGTAGTAGCCTTCCCTTAGAATCTTCTTAGCCATCGTATGTCCGCTCAAGTGGGTGCCAAATGTGCCACTATGTATATCAGTCATGATTAACTCTGCTTCAACCTTGTCCACACAACGAAGTGGAACACAATCATGGTTGCGCTTATAAAGGATACCATTGCTCAGGAAGAACTTGGCAGCAAATCTCCTTAAGAACTTTTTGTCATTGACGGAAGCTCCTTCAGGGTATTCTCGAGTATGGAGATACCTTTTGATTTCATGAAACCAGGGTTGTTCCACTACTTCTTCGGTATTAATCTCATGACAGTGTGCAGGTTCGTCCATTCGCTCGATGGTGATTTGGGGAGCCTCGTTATCCCAGTTGAGTTTAAACATGGAAGACATTGTAGCCAGAGCATCTGCTAGCTGATTTTCTTCTCGCAGGAAGTGCTCGAAAGTAATCTGCTCGAAATGAGGCAACAACGTCAAGACATGTTCTTTGTATGGGATAAGATTAGGATGTTTAGTGCCCCACTCTCCTTTGACTTGACTGATAACCAAATCCGAGTCCCCAAATACGACCAAAGATTTGATTCCCAAGTCTATAGCAGCCTTGAGACCAAAGATGCAAGCTTCATATTCAGCCATGTTGTTGGTACAGCTGAAGCAAAGTCGGGCAATGAAGGGTGTATGGCAACCTTCCGGAGAAATGAGTACCGCACCGATACCGTTGCCAAGTGCATTCGAAGCCCCATCAAATTATAGGGTCCATCGGGATCCTTGTTCAGGTCTGTCATATGGTCTGTTACCTTCAATGTTGTCCAATGTCATGATGTCCTCGTCAGGGAAGTCGAATCTCATAGATTGGTAACCTTCGACGGCTTGATGAGCTAGATGGTCAGCTAATACACTCCCCTTTATAGCTTTTTGGGTAGTATACTGGATATCATACTCAGTCAGGATCATTTTCCATCTAGCGATTCTTCCAGATAAAGCAGGCTTCTCGAAGATATACTTGATCGGATCCATTTTGGAAATCAACAAAGTGGTATGAGTCAACATATACTGCCTTAGCCGGTGAGCAGCCCATACCAAAGCGCAGCAAGTTTTCTCGAGCAGTGAGTAGCGAGTCTCACAGTCGGTAAACTTTTTGCTAAGGTAATAAATGGCATGCTCTTTTTGGCCAGACTCTTCATGTTGGTCCAGTATGCACCCCATTGAATTATCCAAAATAGTCAGATACATGATTAACGGTCTTCCTTCGACGGGTGGCATCAAAATAGGAGGTTCTAGTAAATACTCCTTGATCTTATCAAAAGCAACTTGACAATCATTGTTCCATTCAACTACCTGATCTTTCTTCAAAAGTTTGAAAATTGGCTCACAGGTAGATGTCAGGTGAGAGATGAACCTCGCGATATAGTTTAAGCGTCCCAAGAATCCCCTAACCTCCTTTTCAGTGCGGGGGGCAGGCATTTCTTATATAGCCTTTACTTTAGCTGGATCAACCTCAATGCCTTTGTTGCTGACAATAAATCCCAAAAGTTTACCAGACCTAACTCCAAAAGTGAACTTGCTTGGGTTCAGTCTGAGCTTATACTCCTTCAACCTGGCAAACAGCTTTTGCAAATGATCAAGGTGTTCTTCTTCTGTCTGTGATCGAACTATCATGTCGTCTACATAGACTTCAATCTCATGATGTATCATATCATGAAACAAAGCTACCATGGCACGTTGATAGGTTGCCCCTGCATTCTTTAGTCCGAATGGCATCACTTTGTAGCAGAAGGTACCCCATTGCGTGACAAAAGTAGTTTTCTCCATGTCCTCGGGGGCCATTTTGATCTGGTTGTATCCCGAGAATCCATCCATGAAGGAAAATACCTTGTGTTAAGCTGTGTTGTCAACCAAGATGTCGATGTGTGGCAGTGGAAAATCATCTTTAGGGCTAGCCCTGTTTAAGTCCCGATAGTCCACACACATTCTGACTTTTCCGTCCTTCTTAGGAACGGGCACAATGTTAGCAACCCATTATGGATAGGAAGTAATAGCCAGAAAACCAGCGTTGAATTGCTTCATTACCTCAGCTTTGATCTTCTCATACATGTCGGGTCTCATTCGGCGGACCTTTTGTTTGATCGGTGGACAGTCTTCTCTTGTAGGGAGACGGTGAACCATGATATCTGTGTCTAATCCCGGCATGTCTTCATAGGACCAGACAAAGATCTCAACATATTCGTTGAACAACTGCACTAAGCGCTCTTTGACACCTGGTTCTAGGTTGGCACCCACTTTTACCTCTTTCTTGTCTTCCTCTGTTCCCAAGTTGATGGTTTCTAGCAACTCTTCATGAGGCAGAATAGCCATATCTTCTTGTTGTAAAAGTCTGGCTAACTCTCCCGGCACTTCACATTCTTTGTCAACTTCGTACTCAGCATGATTGACTAAATCTTCAGAGTTACCGAAAGCTAAAGCAGAATAGTCACCCATGGAATCCGGAGTGGATGGGTACCTGCATTTGTGAGTGTGGGTGTGTGTAAGGGATAGCCATCCTTAAACAAAACAAAATGTAAAAGGAAAGAAAATGAACACAACAGTTTATAGATGAAAACATCCAATGATTCATTTAAACATGGCATATGATAATAAACAAATCAAACCCTTACAAATGGACCTATATGCCCCGGGTAAGGCATAAGGCGAAAAGAGTGTGTACGAATTATTTAATTATTACAGACCAAAATAGGAAATTGTTCAAAGATAAATTTACTGGTTGATGAAGGGGATGGGAATAAAATCCTTTGCTTCCCAATTGCTTAAACCCCCTTCGACGGTTGGAAAGATCCAATCTTCAAATTTGTCCTCTTCATCATCATCTTCTACAGCATTAATTCCATGGTGAGTGATTTTGACGGGTGGTCCTCCAGCCTTGGAGCGACGCATAACTTTCTGGCCTGCAACAGTAAACCCTAGTCCAAACTTGTCCGTCTTATGGGGAAAATCAGGCAGTTTCCCCCACACTGTACTCTTCCCTTCTTTGATTACAGCCTATGTGTCCTTGAGAGATACCATCCTAGATACATGCTTGGGAACGATAGGCACATCAACCATTGTCTTCGCTACTGCGACCTCAGGAGAAACTTCCTCAAAATGTTGGAAAGGCGTTTCTATGAACTCGCCATCCAACTCCATATAACGGAAGGAGTTGAGGTGACTTATCATGTACTCTTCCTTGTCGTGCACCGTTATAATCTTACCCTGAACATGATATTTTAGCATTTGGTGTAAAGAGGAGGTAACTGCCCCAGCATAATGGATCCACGGTCTTCCCAACAAACACGAATATGAAGGACGGATGTCCATCACATAAAAGGTAGAGTTGAAAACTTCTGTGCCCACTTTGATAGGAATGTCAACCTCTCCGTGAACCATTCTTTTGGACCCATTAAAGGCCCTAACAACGATGTTACTGGGTTTGAGAGTCAATCCTTCGCAGTCCAAACGGTCTAACGCTTTCTTTGGCAGCACATTCAAAGAGGAACCGGTATCAACTAAGACATGGGCAAGGGTGGTTCCCCTGCATTCAACTGAGACATGTAGCGCATCGTTGTGTTTCCTTCCCTTGGGAGTCAAATCAGCATCGGAAAAACCAAGACCATTATCAGCAGTAAGGCTGGCCACACACTCCTGAAACTGGTCAGCCGAAGTTTCTTGGGGCACGTGTGCCGCCTTTAAAAATTTTATCAGGGCCTTAGCATAGGCCTCAGAGCTGAGTAGAAGAGCCAACATTGAGATTTTGGAAGGGGTCTGCCCTAGCTGTTCCACGATGTCATAGTCGCTCCTCTTGATTATTTTTAAGATTTCTTCCATCTCTTTCTGGGTGGTTTCGGGGATTACCACAATCTGAGCCTTCATCCTGACAGGCGCTTCTAGTATCCCCTTACCCTTATCGGTAGTATCAACAAAGGGTCTAACTTCAGGTACATCAATTTCTTCAATTATCGGGCCTTGTACAAATGGATTAACAGGCACAGAAGCTTTCGAGGGTCCGAAGACTGCTCGAGGGGGAGCAATCTCCAGAGAAAAAATTCGTCCGCTGCGAGTTATCTTGCTTGTTCCTGCAATGTTCCTTATATCAGGGGTTTCTTTTTCAGAATTCTCTTAGACTGATTCAATCTGTTTGATGCCATGATAGAAGATTTCTCCTCCGTAGTTCCATGGTATCGTCTTGCTAGATTGATACGGGACAGGCCCCGGCATGGTGATTCTTAATGGTACAAATTTAGGGTCAGGCGTAATCTTGACAGGCCTTTTGCAAGCCTTGGGAAGATTGTTGGAGATGGTTATTATTGCAATGTCATTGGTTGAAGTAGCAACAGTAGTAGGAGTAACGGGAGTGAATGTATCAACATGAGTCTTTTGGAAGAGTATCTCTTGGGTATCTATCAGGCGTTGGATGCCTGATTTCAACATTGGGCAGTCAGCTCGTATGTTCAAACAAAAGTAACAGTCTTTTCCACAGCCTGGGAATATCCCGGCTCTCATCAAATTCTCTTTAATAACTGGTAACGGAGTCAAAAGGTCAGCAACATTGGTAACATGAAGGTCTTCGATAAACGGCATGAACATTATGACCGTGCTTGGGCATCGGAGCGGATATCACGTTGGGCTTCTCAGGAGCATCAAACTCTACCTCCTTAGCGTCTATTAGGTCTTGGATTTTGTTCTTAAGCGCCCAACAGTTATTGGTATCATGCCCTACGTTGTCAGAGTGGTAGGCACATTTTGCATTGGAGTGGAAATATGGCGAAGAAGTATTAGGGTTCTTTGGCGCTTCCTTCAAATTGGTAAGATTCAGCTTTAAAAAATGAGGGAGTACTTGAGCTGGCGTCATGTTGATTCGGGTGAACTGCCGTTGTGGCCTTTCTACCCGTTGTTGATTAGATCTTGGCTGATTGCTGCAAGGTTGATCATTTGAAGAGTTTTGAATCATCACAACCCCTACAGTTGGTCGACGCTCGGTTCTTCCTTGACTTTTCTGAGAATAAACAGTAAAGGCTTCCTTCTTATCTGGTAAGGTCTTCTTAACAGCAGTGGACGCGGAGGTATCTTTCTGAATCTTACCACTTTTAATGTCGGCCTCGACTCTTTCGCCGGTCAAGATTAGTTCGGTGAATCCCGCGGAGGAACTCCCAATTAAATGATTGAATAAAGGGCTAGACAGGGTCCCTAAAAACATGTCAACCAGCTCTCTATCCGACAATGGTGGCTGCACCCTTCCATCCAGATCATGCCACTTTTGGGCATACTCTTTAAATCCTTCATTGGAAGCCATCCCCATACTTTGTAGCTGAGTACGAGTGGGCGCCAAATCAGTGTTGTATTGGTATTGCCGGTAGAACACAACGGCTAAATCTTCCCAGTTATGAACCTCCGATCTCTCGAGTTGATAGAACCTGTCCAATTGTGTGCCTGACAAACTGTCTTAAAAAAAGTGTACCCAGAGATCTTTATCAGATGAGTGGGGTTGGATCTTTCGGATGTAGGATCTTAGATGCATCTTTGGACATGACAGACCGTCATACTTGGCGAATGTTGGTACTTTGAACTTGGGATGGATGACAATCCCAGCAACCAACCCTATTTCTTCAAAATCTAAACCAGGTACCCTTTGCAACTCCATGGCTGCAAATCGATCCTCAAGATTTTTATATTTATCATCCGCCGGGGGATATTGTTGTTCAGAGTATTCTTCATCCTCTTCCTCTTCTTCCTCTTCAACTTCAAATTCAGAAGGTACCGTAGCTCCTTTTCCTTTACCAGCCCCTTCATCAGACATTGAGGGGAACTCAAGAACTTTTCTAGCATTGCTTTCAAACCTTCTTCCAAAAGTGGCTACTCCGGGCCGTTTCTTCTTTTTCTCTTTATTTTTCTCCAACAGTGCTTTAAGATCCTCTTGACCCTTTGCTAAGGTCATGAGAAGTTGCTGGAATTGAGAATTCTATGCTTGCAGATCCTTAATCGTCTGCTCCAAATCCATCTTGCTGAAATAAATAGCAGAAAGATAAGGAAACCTGGTGTGAAGACCTGTTTATGCATATGATGAATGGTGTGTTGTTCATGTAATGCATTCAAGGATTCAGAAATTCAAATTTGTTGTAAACAAAAAGGAACACACGTCATATTAAGAAGAAATTGTTAGTACATAAGTGCCCCATGGGCAAAATATTACAAACTTCTTAATGTAAAAAGACATTGTGCATCCTCTTTGGTGCGATGTAAGTGTTGAGAGTTTCCTCCTCATGAAGTCGGCGGGTAAGCTCCAAAACCTTCTTCTTACTAGCATAGAAGCTGGCTTTAAAAGTATTCTGTTCTTCTTTGAGTTGGATCCAACTCTTTTGTAATTCTTCCCATGATTTTGGCATGTCTGGATGTAGGAGGGTGTATGGAACCTCTCCTTCCATAACAGGCTCTTTGATCACGGGGAGAATGTGAGGGTATGGCATCATAAGATTCTGGGTGCGGGTTCATACCCACCTGAGATAAGGCTCAAGGGGGATGGAATTCTTGTGCCCCAGTGTCTTACTATCCACTTTGTTGGGCATCCTCCAAGCTCGGATAAACCTTTGTCGAAGTCCTCGAGCGTCGTTGTCGAAGTCAAAAACTAGGTCAGGAATCAGCATATCATGAGGGTCGTCCCTCCGGGCATATCCAAACTGTCTCAGAGCTAAACAGGGGTTGTAGGTAATGCCTCCCCTAATTCCAAGTAAAGGGACATTAGGTAATTCTCCACAACGATCAATGATGATGACATTTTCACTGGACCGAGAACACCAATGAACATCTGAATGTGTGAGGGTCATCAACCGTTGTGACAACCTTAAACCCTGCTCATTCTTCAAAACTATTTGGGGAAGGTGAGAAATAAACCACCTTGCTAGAAGAGGAGTACAACACATGAAAACACCTCTTTTCCTCATTGTTCGTGTGTAAAATGAGTGCAGGATGTCCCCAAGCAATGTAGGCACAGGATTCCGAGATATGAAAATTTTGATAGCGTTCACATCTATAAGCTGATCAGGGTTTGGGAACAAGACCAACCCATAGATGAGGAGTGCCACAATCTCTTCAAAAGCTTGTAAATCTAGAGAATTCCAACAGTCTTGTGCCTTCTCAAACAGAAACTTTGCCAAGAAACCCTTGACACCACTTCTGGTTTCCCAATGTCCTTTGATGTCAGATGGTTGCAAGTGCAATGCTTGAGCAACATCTTCAGGCTTTGGTTCTTTTTCCGTACCTTTGTAGGATAGTTAATGAAGAATAGGAATTCTCAGGAGTTGAGAAAATTCCTCCAAAGTAGGTACTAGTTGGTAATCAGGGAATGTGAAACAGTGGTGTAGAGGGTCAAAGAACTGGAAGAGAACTTTCACCATGTCTTCTTCAATGTTGGAGTTGACCAAGTTGAGAAGCCTACCATGTCTTTCACTAAAGAGAGAATTCTCTGGAATCCTGGAAGTAAGCTCCTTGAGTTGATGAGGGATTCTCACAAGGTTAACTTGAATTGTTTTCCTGCGAAGAGATTCCATGACCTACAAAACAAGAACAAAGATAAAGATCCAAACCCTTGAAATGGTTAGTGGATGCATATGATGCTTTATGATGTTCATGATGTATGCACAAGCACATGTACAAATAAGTCACACAAAACCCTAGTTTCAGGCTTGCATGAGGTTTCATAGGTAAGTACCCTCTTGAGTTTAGTTGGCTCAAACTTGTCCTATAAATAGTAACCGGGTTCTAAGGAGCTCAATATCACTGGATTATTTTCTATGTTCATTGTTTTGGTTTAGCCACTTAACTGGCGACCAAAATATTCCAAGAAAACAACCCTCGATGAGTGTAGTATCGAGTATCTACCAACTTCGAACTGCACCAAAGTCGGTCATCTCACTACCCCTAATAAGGCCAAGATGGTCAAGTAAGGTTCTAAGAGTTCATTAGTGCTTCATGACATCACTCAGTGGCCCCCGTATTCTCTTTGATTGACTCAAAGGCTACCGGTACTTACAAATATGTCGCACTAATATAGATATTGCTTCAACCATGTCGGTATACCCCGCACAGTTTCCACAATGTATTGCTATTTACCTATGAATGTTTCCCAAATCCGGGTAGAGGATTCCAATCCCAAACAAAAGAACCAAATGTAAAGCAATCAAAGAAATCAAGATAAGCATGCAAAGGTGATCTAAGCCCTAATGTTACACCACTTTTAAAGTTTCCCCAGCAGAGTCGCCAGTTCTATGATACGGTGGGAGAACTGACTTGAGGATTTTGCGTTTTGTGTTCGCAAATGTTTCGGTTTAGCAAGAGTCGCCACCGACTTTTTATTTTATCCTAAGGAAAGGTCAAAAAGCACAGGAAAGACCTTTGAGATGTTTTCTTGGGTTCGGGGAGTAGATTATAGAAAGGGAAGGTATTAGCACCCTTTCTATCCATGGTTATCCATGGGCTCTTAGTTACTTGTTTAGATCACTTGCTTTGCTTTTCAATTGTTTGAAATGGTGCTCTTCAATTGTTTGAAATGGTGCTTTGTGTGTGGTTTTGAAAGATGTTTTGAAAAGAGGCCATCGTTGTGGCAACCTTTGTAATGATTCTTGTTTGAATGTATACAAAGGTGTTTTTTTCTTTTGAAAAGTTTTCAATGTTTTGAAAGTAGGGTTTTGAAATTGTGTTGTGAAGTGTGTTTGAAAATAGCAAGGATATTTCGCAAGTTTTTGATCAAGTAACTAAGAGCTATCTACCCTATTTTACTCAAAGATCTTTCTTATGTTTTAACCCTTTTAACAGTGTTGTTTCACCATTGTATTTGATGAACAACCTTGTGTTAGGATGTTAAACGGGACAGGCGCGGGTCTTTGTATAGACCATGATAGCAATTGTGTCAAGTATTTTTGGCAATTTTCTTAAGGGATTTTGTTTAGGCAACCTAGATAGCGTCATCGAGGGACTATGATGTTTTGTTTTTGTTTTGCCAAAGTACTTGACATGCATACTATAATATTTTGTTTTGTTTTTGTTTTGCCAAAGTACTTGACATGCATACCAAAGTACTCATCCAAAGCTCATTTTGAAGAGGATGCAATTTCATACAATCCATCTTCATAACACAAGATCAAGAAATGCACTCACAAGAAGTTATAAATTTGGACATTATAGGTCATTTTTTAAAGTTAACAAAAACACCTTTTTTCCAAAGCTTATAACTTGAGCATGGAATATCAAAATGAGATGATACCAAAAGTGTTGGTTAGAGGACATCTCAATATTTCTAAAAAGTCCAAGAACACCTCCAAAATTTCAAAATTGAAGAAGTTATGCATTGTTGAAGTTGGGCATTTTTGCAAAATTGCCAAAAGTCAACTATCCCCAAAACTTCAAATTTTGTCAAATGGGCCCATTCTTTTCTACTTGATTTTGAGCTTGCATCATTGCCCACGTGTCCTAGCTTCAGCCATGTGTCCATTTATCAATTTTATTATTTTATTTGATTTTTTATTGAATTATTTCATTTTAAATCAAATTAAAACAAATAAAATTCCAAACTTTGATTACATGAGATTTTTTTCTATTTTCAGGATTGGATTCTCAACAATATCATCATCAAATTCGTATCACACAAGATCATGTGCAAAAAGATGGTTTTTTGACAAATTTGGCAAGCTTTCAAATGGAAATCAAATCAAATATGCAAGCCATGATGGGAGAAGATTTGGACCATAATTCTTAACCTAATGCATTCCATGATACATATAGAAGCCAAAGGACACGAAATATGGGTTAGAAGCTGTGAGAAGAAGCAAAACAAAACTTGAAAAAAGTGGTAAAAAGTTTGAAATCAAAATCGTGTCTAGAGGTGTTTTCAGAAGCCAAGAACGATCTCAATCGATTCCTTGACGATCACTGAGGCAGAACCAATCCCAAGCAAGCCTCCACGCACATCACAAAGCATTGTAAGCATCACAAAAATCCGCTTCTTTCTTGAATTCGCAAATCACCATTCTTACATCATTTGAGCAAATTCTTGGCATATTCATAATCATTATAGCATTTCTGAACTTTTGGCAATATTTAATTTGATTTATATGGACTGTAACCTCATAACAGCATGGCTAGGGTTACGTTTTGGATTTTAGGGATTTGTGTTTCAGGTGAAATTGATTCTTATGATAGGCATGGTTGCACTCAGGAGAGGGAGACGAACTCAACCATGTCTTAGAAGGTCGTTTTTATGGCCTGGAGTTGATTTTTGGATCGACCTGCGCATTTAGCTGCGGATCCAAATCCGCAGGTAAAGTTACAGGGGATGGAGGTAGGGGACGATGGAGTGTCGCTTCCCCGTTGGCCAATTCAAATAATGGCGCGTTTTGTTTTGTCTTTTATGGCATATGAATTGTTTTCTTTTATTATTATTTTTGTGTAACATATTTACAAATGAAGCACAACAGCCAAGTGGTAAGCATGCTTGCCAATGACCAACAGGACCTGGGTTCGAATCCCAGGTCCCCCATGCGCTTTGTTATTTTTCTTCTTCATATAATCAGGTACAGATCCAAGCGTGAAGCCTATTATACATCCTCAAGCATCTGATTTCCAGATGGTCTCTGGCCAGATCTGGTGGCCAAGGGATGATGGTCCACCATGGAACCAAGTCAACGTGCACTTACTGGATCTCACAAAGTCAGCAAAGGGTCAGCTCGTTTGGGCCATAGAATTTGCTTCCCAAACACTCCAATCAGGCCCATACCCCCTAACTCTCTCTATTTCATTTATTTTTGTTTTATTTGATTTAATTATTTTCATTATTAACTAACCAATCAAATTTTATTTTTCTCTATAAAATTAAAACTACAAAAATATTTTCTTCATAAAATCAAATTTTAATTTTTATTAACAAACATTAATTTAATTAATTTAGGCTTTAATTAGAAATAACTTTAATATATTTTTGTAAATAATTAAAATCAATTAAACTTAATTAGGTTTTACTAACATTAATTAATTTTATTTTCTTTTTTAAAATGCCAAAAATCCAAAAATAATTTATTTTCATTAATTAATTAATTTATTTATTAATTTAATAATTAACTTAGATTAATTTCTTTCGCTTAATAAAAATAACAAAAAAAATCTTTTCTTTAATAAGTAAAGGGTTAAAACCCTAGAACTTTGCGCTCGATTTAATTTTCCGCACGCGATCTATTTATTCAATATTGTACTTGTTCCCGGAATGTAATAGATAATTAGGACCATTTATTTATCGCTTTATTTATTTTTCCGCATTTAAATTTCAAAGGGTTGCTTTTGGCGATGTAAATACCCGACGCCTTGTAATTTAATTTCCGCAGTTTATTTTCTGCAAAATATAACTGTTAGATGTTTGGTAATAGGAATGCATGACAAGAATGAATGTTTAACCTAAAATCAACTTAGATAACCATTAACATGTACAAAGACAAAATTAACTGAAAACGACACACTCGCACATGCGCACTCTTAGGGTACACCCCACTTGGTTGCCTTCGTACGCAGTCATTGAGTATAGGTCACTTTAGAGGTCGCCCTCTTGTCTAAAAGATCATAGTCGCCTCGAAACGGTTTCCTTGGATATTGTTGCCTCAAACAAATGATCTAAGACATTAGGGTTACCATTAAGGCGTCCTAACATTGCTTTGGTGACCGTAAGTCCCACATTCGAATTGACCCTCAAACTCCAACGACGATGCTACCTACTCATCAATAGTAGGATAGCATTGTCTAAAGGAAGATAGCATAGAACGATTCCTTTTTCGAGTAGGTAGATGGTTCTTAGATACTTGCTCTTTCAAAAAACAAAAACTTCACACTTACACTTTTCGAACAAAGTTTTCAAAACACTTCATTACGCTCTTGAGGACAGAAGCAAGAGTTAAATCAAAGTTTTCAAACAAAAACTTTTTCAAACCCACAAGCACAAAGAAAACAATTTTGAAAACAATATGAGCAAGTACCTAAAAGCCTGTGGATAACCACGGATAGAAAGGGTGCTAACACCTTCCCTTTCTATAATCTACCCCCCGAACTCAGAGATAATCTCGAAAAAGGAATTTTTCAGTGCTTTTTTCCTTTCCTTGTTGGATAAAATAAAAGTTGGTGGCGACTCTTGCTTACCGCGACATTTTGCAAACATAAACGCAAAACGCAAACCAGCATTCCAAAAAACAGTCAGTTCTTTCCCACCGTATCACAGAGTGTTTCAGTTTTAATCTTGTAAGTCCATCGCACGTCACCGCATGTAAGCCTGCATCACTGCATCAAGAGTCCATCACCATGAATCAGTCATAATTTTGATTAAGAATGAAAAAATTAGTAAGAGTGTAGCTTTATGAGAGTTATTATAAGGGGAGAGGATCCAATGACTTTGTGGAGGGAACAACACCCTAACTTCCTATCTGTATCTCTCTAAAAATCCACTCTCTCACCTCTCTTTTTCCTCTCTTTTTTCTTTGTTTTTCAACTGACTATCTCCACATTAAATGCCTAAAATTTCATCATATGTTTATGTGGTTTTCCAAAAAAATGCCTAAAGAACCACAAAACCCTAATTTAGAGAAAGAGATTAGTGGGTCAGATGAAAAATAAGATGTAAAGTTAAAAATCAACGATTATATTTCATATTGGAAGTACAAAAAACTCAAGTGCACTTGAATGTCCTAGGGAAGAGCATCACGCCCTAAGCTGCCCTCCTAGAGCCACGCGCCAAAAAAATTAGCGAAATACATTAAAAAATGTATTTCTCAATTATGGAAAATACATTTAACGTGCTTATTCCTTGGTACTTCCGCAATTGTCTTATGGCCTTCATGCTTCTCCTTGGAGGCGATTTTGATGATATAAGGTCGACCTCGACTTCAAAAGACTTCTTGAGTGCCGAAACACACAATAAGCCTTTAGGCTAACTATTATAGGTCGGTCAAAGGCCCTTTACAGATGAGACCCAAGTGTTAAGCTCAATGATGCTAAGTCCCTCAAAATATTTTGTTTCATATAATTGGTGCAAGTGAGACTTTTAACTGACTTGAGTGTTTTAGTTTTAATCTTGTAAGTTTATCACACGTCACCGTGTGTAAGTCTGCATCACTGCATCAAGAGCCCATCACCATGAATCAGTCACAATTTTGATTTAGAACAAAAAAATTAGTAAGAATGTTGCTTGATGGGAGTTATTATCAGGGGATATGATCCATTGACTTTATGGAGGAAACTTCACCCTAACTTCCTATTTGTGTCTCTCTAAAAATCTTCTCTTTCACCTCTCTTTTTCCTCTCTTTTTTCTCTGTTTTTCAACTGACTATCTCCACATTAAATGCTTAAAATTTCATCATAGGTTTTGGTGGTTTTCCAACAAAATTCTCCTAAAGAACCACAAAACCCTAATTTAGAGAAAGCCATTAGTGGGTGTGATACGGTGGGAGAACTGACTTGAGGATTTTGCGTTTTGTGTTCGCAAATGTTTCGGTTTAGCAAGAGTCGCCACCGATTTTTTATTTTATCCTAAGGAAAGGTCAAAAAGCACAGGAAAGACCTTTGAGATGTTTTCTTGGGTTCGGGGAGTAGATTATAGAAAGGGAAGGTATTAGCACCCTTTCTATCCATGGTTATCCATGGGCTCTTAGTTACTTGTTTAGATCACTTGCTTTGCTTTTCAATTGTTTGAAATGGTGCTCTTCAATTGTTTGAAATGGTGCTTTGTGTGTGGTTTTAAAAGATGTTTTGAAAAGAGGCCATCGTTGTGGCAACCTTTGTAATGATTCTTGTTTGAATGTATACAAAGGTGTTTTTTTCTTTTGAAAAGTTTTCAATGTTTTGAAAGTAGGGTTTTGAAATTGTGTTGTGAAGTGTGTTTGAAAATAGCAAGGATGTTTCGCAAGTTTTTGATCAAGTAACTAAGAGCTATCTACCCTATTTTACTCAAAGATCTTTATTTATGTTTTAACCATTTTAATAGTGTTGTTTCACCATTGTATTTGATGAACAACCTTGTGTTAGGATGTTAAACGGGACAGGCCCGGGTCTTCGTATAGACCATGATAGCAATTGTGTCAAGTATTTTTGGCAATTTTCTTAAGGGATTTTGTTTAGGAAACCTAGATAGCGTCATCGAGGGACTATGATCTTTTGTTTTGTTTTTGTTTTGCCAAAGTACTTGACATGCATACCATGGCCCATTTTTGAAGGCAACAAGTGGATTGTAACCCTAGGGGTGCAAGTGTGCATTATGTTTGTTTTTCATGTATTTTTGTCTTTGATTAGGTCAAACTATTTGTTGGTTTTGGTTTTGCATACAAACCCTAATTCTAATCATGGCATAATTGAAAGCGTTTAAGTGCGTAAAAATAAATCTAAGCTATTACAACTTTGATATAGGGAGGGGGGTACAATTTTGAATATGGGGTATTTTACAAGAAATATAAAACCCTAATTACTATTACATTCAAATCGAATTCTTTGTGCAATGTTAAAATAAATGGGCAATATTTAAATAAAACACAATAAATAAATGTATTTATGCAAAAAAGGGTTTTTTATGTATGTAAAGCATTTTCAATAGAAAGAAATATAAAGAATTAAAAAGTTAATTTATTTATTTTTAGGGTAAACCCTAATTCTCCGTAAAGAAAATAAAATTGTATTATTTATATACAAAATATATTAATATGTTACAAAATAATAATATATTATAAAAGAATGTTTTTTGGTATAAGATAATAATAAAAATAAAAATGTAATATTTTTGGGTTTTTTATTCTAATTATTTAATAAAAATAAAAATGTATATATATATGTATATATATATATATGTATATATATATATATATATATATATATATATATATATATGTATATATATATATATATATATATATATATATATATATATATATATATATATATATATATATATATACATATATATATATATATATATATGTATATATATATATATATATACATATATATATATATATATATATATATATATATATATATATATATATATATATATATATATATATATATATATATATATATATATATATATA